>JACTAT010000060.1:4356717-4509231 GCA_014526335.1 Chrysaora quinquecirrha | reverse complement strand
GGGATTCTGGTAATAGGTATCACGACCTCCTGTTCGTTATCTTCAATGCTCTGTGGGAGCGGGCCTAGCAAGTCGATGCCATAATTGCTGTAGTCATTCTGTAACCAAAAGAATAGTTTAATTTTTTACTTTTCAATTAATTGCACTAGCTGTAAGACTTTGAAAATTATTACATATTTTGGTCCTATATATCATTCATTCCTTGCATCTGTTAGTTTATATTTTTATGTCAGATATAATACAGGAGCTCTTCGTTGTGTGTTCATTTCCTCTTAGATTATTAGTTTCATTTAACCTTGTTATAATTAGTTTCGTTTAACCTTGTTGTGTTCATAACTTCTATTTGTATGTCAAAACTGTTTTGAGTAATACGTCTAAGTTTTGTTCATTGCTTAGTTTGGGTTTATGTGGTTTATGTATAGCTATTTCATTCTGTTGCTGGAATGCGTAAAGTTCAATTACCTCACGCTGAAATAATTCTTCCTGGAGGTTTGAAGCCAAATCGAGTTGCTTGTCGCGGCTAAGCCTCGAATCCAGAGCTGAGTTGGTGACTTGTTTCTTTCAGATGATAGGGATGCAGATCCCATGCGTCAACCCATATCTTTAAATGCTTGTTTATCCTTGGCAGAAAAACGTAATGCAGGCAAAAGAGGTGCAGGTCATCAGATGGATTCAACAAACCACTGACCTCAAGACGATAGAACAGCTCGTAAAAAATGAAAATGCATCCACTGAACAAATCTCGCCATAACCGCTCAATGCGTTGATTGTGCACACTTTTCCCGGTTATAGCACTACCCCTGTTCGGTCCTCGCAGTGGATGACTGAACATGTATGCACAGATTTCAACGTTTTCTTTGCCTTTGTCAGTCCTTATTCTGCTTGGTAGACCGTATTCATTGACAGCACCCAAAAAAGCATTCAGAACTGTAGCTGATCTATTATTGTCACTACATCTCATAAACATTATACGCCTTGAGTATCCGTCGATGCCACCATGGACCACGAGGCGCCACCTTAAAATGAACCATTAAAGGTGAAATGAAAAATTAGTATCACAACCTAGTTTTCATTAAATACGGTTGATTTAAATTCGCTTTCTAATGGACTGCGGGGCCCAGAAAAATGTGCTTTTAGATATCAAAACAGCCGAGGTTACTGAAAAGGCAATAGGCACTGCAATATGGGTGATAACAATACAGTAAAATGGGTAGGAATGAAAGGTAAATTCTAATTAGATGTGATAACGACTTACCTTATTAACTTATGATAACCATCTATGTGCCATAGTGCCATAGGTGTTTTTATATCATAAGTTCTACGAGAAATCACATTGATTTCCAGTGACCGAAGAAGAACACCTAGAGGATCCACACGTCTCATACTGCATCGAATTCTCGTTTGCTGAACTCTTAAACCTTTACTTTTAAGGAACCCGTCCATTCGCCTAAATCCACAGTTGGGAAATTCATTTAAAATGTCTCGAATTGTTGCGTCCAATTCATCATCCGAAAAAACACTGTACTGGCCTGTTATTGAAATGCTAAACTGCTGAAGTCGGCGTCTAACTGTTCTAGAACTCACTCCAAGAATTGCCCCAATGTCTGGGATACTAAATCCCTTTTCAACAAGAAACTGTAATTTATCCCGCGGAAGTGAAAACGATGGGCGTCCAGCTCTTCCGTAAGCAAGAAAGATACATTGGAATGGAAACTTGCCGTGTCAACAGCGTCTTGAATGCATTCACGTGCTGTTTGCAACAGCGAAATGGCCTCTTGCTCTTCAGCATGATTATTATCATTTAATTGAACAAGCGCCCTAATTGAATCTTCCAGGCGGTCGAGCATCGTTTCAGGTTCACTGACACTTTGTATGTCGTCCAGGCATCGTCGTATACGTTGAAGAGAGGCCACAACATGGGATGTGATGAACTGTCGTGGGTCCTGTAATATAATTATAAAACCACTTTAATGATTAGTGTTTAGCGCAAATAACTGTAGAAAGCACAAGGTTGCCAGCAATGTTTTGGATGCTTAGTAAACCGTTTGCTCTACAAGACCCCTCGACCCTCCGCTTATTCCGTCCCCAGTCTCTTCGAGGTAATTTTTGCAACTTACACTTTTAAAAACAAAAACAGCTAATGAGCAACTAGGGCTGAGATTTTGTTCAAATTATTGGAAGTTACCTAATTGGCTACAACACCAAATACATACTATTGTGCTGCCGAATGCTTGACCGCGCAATCGTGACAGCGCAATGGCGTCCCAGTCCCACTGACGCCTGAGGGACCCAGTTAGGGCAAAAGAGGACCAAAGGTAGTAGCTACCAAAATAGCTACCCAAAGGTTACAATACCATTTCTTTATTTCTGTCATTGGGCTAAGACCCTCAAATCGATTGGACCCCCTGGGCCTCAACGGGAGTACCCTTTGGGGAATATTCAGACCTGCGTTAAATTATAAACTAGGCACACCTACCTCATTTGGGAAAGCTTGATTAACCAAAAGCGCCATAATTTTCACGAGAAGACTAACTGCCAGATTGATGGCAGCAGAAAAGCGGTTTGTCGTATAGCTCCGAACAAAGTCCTATGTTTTCTTCACTTAAAATCTATCTTGGTGGATCTCAGAGAATTCAGCTGGAATGTAACAGAAGCAAACAACGAACCAACCACAGAACCCACAGAGTTTTGAATTTCGGTGTCGGGTATCTATTTGCCATTCATTGGCTGTGCGGCCATGGCCGCGCTGTTTGGGCCACGGCTTCGTTGAGTTTATTATTTTAATCTGTTAATTGATTTTGGCCTTGATTACACTGCACGGTGTTATTGAGGCCAAAATGGATTAGGCGACGGCTGCGTTGACTTTCACCTTGGGGTTGAGTGATTTCGATACATAGATTTGGTGTCCTTCTACTGAGTTATTCAGGATCGCAGAGTACACGATTACAATACAAAGTACATGATTCAAGAGTGCATGAATGTAAAGTACATGATTGCAAAGTACACGATTACAAAGTGCATGAATACAAAGTACATGATTACAAAGTACATGAATACAAAGTACATGATTACAAAGTACATGATTGCAAAGTGTATGATTGTAAAGTGCATGATTACAAAGTACATGATTGCAAAGTACATGAATGGATAAGAAAGTGCATGATTACAAAGTACATGAATGGAAAGTGCATGATTGTAAAGTACACGATAGCAAAATAAGTGCATGATTGTCTATTCAGAATGCAATGTCAATTTTGGCCTTGATTACACTTCATAGAAAAATAGGCCGATAAGTACGGAATTCTACAGGCCTTTTCTAAGCTGAAAGATTTGCCAAATCGCAAATTTCTTTCTGTTATTCAAAGCAAATTAGGTCAAAATTATTCAATCAAGTGAAAAAATTTAAAATGCTAAAGGGAAAATGAAGTTACTTACCCGCAAACTTGGCTGAAAAATTGAGCTGACTTTCCGCCATCACTGTTCTTGCAAAAAGCAGCTTATTGAGCATGCGCGAACCCGCTTCCCACCCCCCTGAAGTTAGACTATCTTAGTTCCCTTGTTTTATCTTGTTTAAACTGATCATATATTTCTCTCAATCTAGTGGTTATTATGGAGATGAGGATGAGGATGCGTGAGTAACCTATAGTTTTTCACTATGAGCACAAACTCAGTTAAATGTTATGAGAAAAAAAATAAGCAGCTTCAAAATTTCTGTCAATTAATCTAAACAATCTGTATGATAATGACAATGAATTTATAATGAGTTGTACTTAAAATTGATGCCTTTTCCATCTTTCACTCTAGCGGTTACTATGGAGATGAGGATGCGTGAGTATAACAGCTTTCTAGCAATGGCTGCTTCAAATTTACTGGCAAATAAACAATAGAATATATATATTGAATTAATACCCATTTTTATCCACAATTGACAATTTTCTGTCCCTTATTCTAGCCTTCATTTATTCATCTAACATTTATTCATCTAACAAATTCTGATATTGACACAAAGTAAACATCAGTAGCTAATTCATCGTATGTAGTAATTAATCTGTACAAAAAGAACAATAGCGAACTTATATTTCTTTGTATTAAAACTCCTGTTTTTCCTTCTAGCCGTTACTATGGAAAGAAAGATGCGTAAGTAACCTAGTTTTATTCATCTAACAAACTCTGATATTGATACAAAGTAAACATCAGTAGCTAATTCATCGTATGTAGTTATTAATCTGTATAATATTAATCATAGTGGACTTATATTTCTTTGTATTAAAACTCCTGTTTTTCCTTCTAGCCGTTACTATGGAAAGAAAGATGCGTAAGTAACCTAGTTTTATTCATCTAACAAACTCTGATATTGATATAAAGTAAACATCAGTAGCTAATTCATCGTATGTAGTTATTAATCTGTATAATATTAATCATAGTGGACTTATATTTCTTTGTATTAAAACTCCTGTTTTTCCTTCTAGCCGTTACTATGGAAAGAAAGATGCGTAAGTAACCTAGTTTTATTCATCTAAAAAACTCTGATATTGATACAAAGTAAACATCAGTAGCTAATTCATCGTATGTAGTTATTAATCTGTATAATATGAATCATAGTGGACTTATATTTCTTTGTATTAAAACTCCTGTTTTTCCTTCTAGCCGTTACTATGGAAAGAAAGATGCGTAAGTTACCTAGTTTTATTCATCTAACAAATTCTGATATAGATACAAAGTAAACATCAGTAGCTAATTCATCGTATGTAGTAATTAATCTGTATAATATGAATCACAGTGGACTGATATTTCTTTGTATTAAAACTCCTGTTTTTCCTTCTAGCCGTTACTATGGAAAGAAAGATGCGTAAGTTACCTAGTTTTATTCATCTAACAAATTCTGATATAGATACAAAGTAAACATCAGTAGCTAATTCATCGTATGTAGTAATTAATCTGTACAATATGAATCATAGTGGACTTATATTTCTTTGTGTTAAAACTCCTGTTTTTCCTTCTAGCCGTTACTATGGAAAGAAAGATGCGTAAGTTACCTAGTTTTATTCATCTAACAAATTCTGATATAGATACAAAGTAAACATCAGCAGCTAATTCATCGTATGTAGTAATTAATCTGTACAATATGAATCATAGTGGACTTATATTTCTTTGTCTTAAAACTCCTGTTTTTCCTTCTAGCCGTTACTATGGAAAGAAAGATGCGTAAGTTTCCTAGTTTTATTCATCTAACAAATTCTGATATAGATACAAAGTAAACATCAGTAGCTAATTCATCGTATGTAGTAATTAATCTGTACAATATGAATCATAGTGGACTGATATTTCTTTGTCTTAAAACTCCTGTTTTTCCTTCTAGCCGTTACTATGGAAAGAAAGATGCGTAAGTTTCCTAGTTTTATTCATCTAACAAATTCTGATATAGATACAAAGTAAACATCAGCAGCTAATTCATCGTATGTAGTAATTAATCTGTACAATATGAATCATAGTGGACTTATATTTCTTTGTCTTAAAACTCCTGTTTTTCCTTCTAGCCGTTACTATGGAAAGAAAGATGCGTAAGTTTCCTAGTTTTATTCATCTAACAAATTCTGATATAGATACAAAGTAAACATCAGTAGCTAATTCATCGTATGTAGTAATTAATCTGTACAATATGAATCATAGTGGACTGATATTTCTTTGTATTAAAACTCCTGTTTTTCCTTCTAGCCGTTACTATGGAAAGAAAGATGCGTAAGTAACCTAGTTTTATTCATCTAACAAACTCTGATATTGATACAAAGTAAACATCAGTAGCTAATTCATCGTATGTAGTTATTAATCTGTATAATATTAATCATAGTGGACTTATATTTCTTTGTATTAAAACTCCTGTTTTTCCTTCTAGCCGTTACTATGGAAAGAAAGATGCGTAAGTAACCTAGTTTTATTCATCTAACAAACTCTGATATTGATACAAAGTAAACATCAGTAGCTAATTCATCGTATGTAGTTATTAATCTGTATAATATTAATCATAGTGGACTTATATTTCTTTGTATTAAAACTCCTGTTTTTCCTTCTAGCCGTTACTATGGAAAGAAAGATGCGTAAGTAACCTAGTTTTATTCATCTAACAAACTCTGATATTGATACAAAGTAAACATCAGTAGCTAATTCATCGTATGTAGTTATTAATCTGTATAATATTAATCATAGTGGACTTATATTTCTTTGTATTAAAACTCCTGTTTTCCTTCTAGCCGTTACTATGGAAAGAAAGATGCGTAAGTAACCTAGTTTTATTCATCTAACAAACTCTGATATTGATACAAAGTAAACATCAGTAGCTAATTCATCGTATGTAGTTATTAATCTGTATAATATTAATCATAGTGGACTTATATTTCTTTGTATTAAAACTCCTGTTTTTCCTTCTAGCCGTTACTATGGAAAGAAAGATGCGTAAGTAACCTAGTTTTATTCATCTAACAAACTCTGATATTGATACAAAGTAAACATCAGTAGCTAATTCATCGTATGTAGTTATTAATCTGTATAATATTAATCATAGTGGACTTATATTTCTTTGTATTAAAACTCCTGTTTTTCCTTCTAGCCGTTACTATGGAAAGAAAGATGCGTAAGTAACCTAGTTTTATTCATCTAACAAACTCTGATATTGATACAAAGTAAACATCAGTAGCTAATTCATCGTATGTAGTTATTAATCTGTATAATATGAATCACAGTGGACTGATATTTCTTTGTATTAAAACTCCTGTTTTTCCTTCTAGCCGTTACTATGGAAAGAAAGATGCGTAAGTAACCTAGTTTTATTCATCTAACAAACTCTGATATTGATACAAAGTAAACATCAGTAGCTAATTCATCGTATGTAGTTATTAATCTGTATAATATGAATCACAGTGGGCTGATATTTCTTTGTATTAAAACTCCTGTTTTTCCTTCTAGCCGTTACTATGGAAAGAAAGATGCGTAAGTAACCTAGTTTTATTCATCTAACAAACTCTGATATTGATACAAAGTAAACATCAGTAGCTAATTCATCGTATGTAGTTATTAATCTGTATAATATTAATCATAGTGGACTTATATTTCTTTGTATTAAAACTCCTGTTTTTCCTTCTAGCCGTTACTATGGAAAGAAAGATGCGTAAGTAACCTAGTTTTATTCATCTAACAAACTCTGATATTGATACAAAGTAAACATCAGTAGCTAATTCATCGTATGTAGTTATTAATCTGTATAATATGAATCACAGTGGACTGATATTTCTTTGTATTAAAACTCCTGTTTTTCCTTCTAGCCGTTACTATGGAAAGAAAGATGCGTAAGTAACCTAGTTTTATTCATCTAACAAACTCTGATATTGATACAAAGTAAACATCAGTAGCTAATTCATCGTATGTAGTTATTAATCTGTATAATATGAATCACAGTGGACTGATATTTCTTTGTATTAAAACTCCTGTTTTTCCTTCTAGCCGTTACTATGGAAAGAAAGATGCGTAAGTAACCTAGTTTCATTCATCTAACAAACTCTGATATTGATACAAAGTAAACATCAGTAGCTAATTCATCGTATGTAGTTATTAATCTATATAATATGAATCATAGTGGACTTATATTTCTTTGTATTAAAACTCCTGTTTTTCCTTCTAGCCGTTACTATGGAAAGAAAGATGCGTAAGTTACCTAGTTTTATTCATCTAACAAATTCTGATATAGATACAAAGTAAACATCAGTAGCTAATTCATCGTATGTAGTAATTAATCTGTACAATATGAATCATAGTGGACTTATATTTCTTTGTATTAAAACTCCTGTTTTTCCTTCTAGCCGTTACTATGGAAAGAAAGATGCGTAAGTTACCTAGTTTTATTCATCTAACAAATTCTGATATAGATACAAAGTAAACATCAGTAGCTAATTCATCGTATGTAGTAATTAATCTGTACAATATGAATCATAGTGGACTGATATTTCTTTGTATTAAAACTCCTGTTTTTCCTTCTAGCCGTTACTATGGAAAGAAAGATGCGTAAGTAACCTAGTTTTATTCATCTAACAAACTCTGATATTGATACAAAGTAAACATCAGTAGCTAATTCATCGTATGTAGTTATTAATCTGTATAATATTAATCATAGTGGACTTATATTTCTTTGTATTAAAACTCCTGTTTTTCCTTCTAGCCGTTACTATGGAAAGAAAGATGCGTAAGTCACCTAGTTTTATTCATCTAACAAATTCTGATATAGATACAAAGTAAACATCAGTAGCTAATTCATCGTATGTAGTAATTAATCTGTACAATATGAATCATAGTGGACTTATATTTCTTTATATTAAAACTCCTGTTTTTCCTTCTAGCCGTTACTATGGAAAGAAAGATGCTTAAGTTACCTAGTTTTATTCATCTAACAAATTCTGATATAGATACAAAGTAAACATCAGTAGCTAATTCATCGTATGTAGTAATTAATCTGTACAATATGAATCATAGTGGACTGATATTTCTTTGTGTTAAAACTCCTGTTTTTCCTTCTAGCCGTTACTATGGAAAGAAAGATGCGTAAGTAACCTAGTTTTATTCATCTAACAAACTCTGATATTGATACAAAGTAAACATCAGTAGCTAATTCATCGTATGTAGTTATTAATCTGTATAATATGAATCATAGTGGACTTATATTTCTTTGTATTAAAACTCCTGTTTTTCCTTCTAGCCGTTACTATGGAAAGAAAGATGCGTAAGTTACCTAGTTTTATTCATCTAACAAATTCTGATATAGATACAAAGTAAACATCAGTAGCTAATTCATCGTATGTAGTAATTAACCTGTACAATATGAATCATAGTGGACTTATATTTCTTTGTATTAAAACTCCTGTTTTTCCTTCTAGCCGTTACTATGGAAAGAAAGATGCGTAAGTTACCTAGTTTTATTCATCTAACAAATTCTGATATAGATACAAAGTAAACATCAGTAGCTAATTCATCGTATGTAGTAATTAATCTGTACAATATGAATCATAGTGGACTTATATTTCTTTGTCTTAAAACTCCTGTTTTTCCTTCTAGCCGTTACTATGGAAAGAAAGATGCGTAAGTTACCTAGTTTTATTCATCTAACAAATTCTGATATAGATACAAAGTAAACATCAGTAGCTAATTCATCGTATGTAGTAATTAATCTGTACAATATGAATCATAGTGGACTTATATTTCTTTGTATTAAAACTCCTGTTTCTCCTTCTAGCCGTTACTATGGAAAGAAAGATGCGTAAGTTACCTAGTTTTATTCATCTAACAAATTCTCATATAGATACAAAGTAAACATCAGTAGCTAATTCATCGTATGTAGTAATTAATCTGTACAATATGAATCATAGTGGACTTATATTTCTTTGTATTAAAACTCCTGTTTTTCCTTCTAGCCGTTACTATGGAAAGAAAGATGCGTAAGTTACCTAGTTTTATTCATCTAACAAATTCTGATATAGATACAAAGTAAACATCAGTAGCTAATTCATCGTATGTAGTAATTAATCTGCACAATATGAATCATAGTGGACTGATATTTCTTTGTATTAAAACTCCTGTTTTTCCTTCTAGCCGTTACTATGGAAAGAAAGATGCGTAAGTAACCTAGTTTTATTCATCTAACAAACTCTGATATTGATACAAAGTAAACATCAGTAGCTAATTCATCGTATGTAGTTATTAATCTGTATAATATGAATGATAGTGGACTTATACTTCTTTGTATTAAAACTCCTGTTTTTCCTTCTAGCCGTTACTATGGAAAGAAAGATGCGTAAGTAACCTAGTTTTATTCATCTAACAAACTCTGATATTGATACAAAGTAAACATCAGTAGCTAATTCATCGTATGTAGTTATTAATCTGTATAACATTAATCATAGTGGACTTATATTTCTTTATATAAAAACTCCTGTTTTTCCTTCTAGCCGTTACTATGGAAAGAAAGATGCGTAAGTAACCTAGTTTTATTCATCTAACAAACTCTGATATTGATACAAAGTAAACATCAGTAGCTAATTCATCGTATGTAGTTATTAATCTGTATAACATTAATCATAGTGGACTTATATTTCTTTATATAAAAACTCCTGTTTTTCCTTCTAGCGGTTACTATGGAAAGAAAGATGCGTAAGTTTCCTAGTTTTATTCATCTAACAAATTCTGATATAGATACAAAGTAAACATCAGTAGCTAATTCATCGTATGTAGTTATTAATCTGTATAACATTAATCATAGTGGACTGATATTTCTTTGCCTTAAAACTCCTGTTTTTCCTTCTAGCCGTTACTATGGAAAGAAAGATGCGTAAGTTTCCTAGTTTTATTCATCTAACAAATTCTGATATAGATACAAAGTAAACATCAGCAGCTAATTCATCGTATGTAGTAATTAATCTGTACAATATGAATCATAGTGGACTTATATTTCTTTGTCTTAAAACTCCTGTTTTTCCTTCTAGCCGTTACTATGGAAAGAAAGATGCGTAAGTTTCCTAGTTTTATTCATCTAACAAATTCTGATATAGATACAAAGTAAACATCAGCAGCTAATTCATCGTATGTAGTAATTAATCTGTACAATATGAATCATAGTGGACTGATATTTCTTTGTATTAAAACTCCTGTTTTTCCTTCTAGCCGTTACTATGGAAAGAAAGATGCGTAAGTTTCCTAGTTTTATTCATCTAACAAATTCTGATATAGATACAAAGTAAACATCAGTAGCTAATTCATCGTATGTAGTAATTAATCTGTACAATATGAATCATAGTGGACTGATATTTCTTTGTATTAAAACTCCTGTTTTCCTTCTAGCCGTTACTATGGAAAGAAAGATGCGTAAGTAACCTAGTTTTATTCATCTAACAAACTCTGATATTGATACAAAGTAAACATCAGTAGCTAATTCATCGTATGTAGTTATTAATCTGTATAATATTAATCATAGTGGACTTATATTTCTTTGTATTAAAACTCCTGTTTTTCCTTCTAGCCGTTACTATGGAAAGAAAGATGCGTAAGTAACCTAGTTTTATTCATCTAACAAACTCTGATATTGATACAAAGTAAACATCAGTAGCTAATTCATCGTATGTAGTTATTAATCTGTATAATATTAATCATAGTGGACTTATATTTCTTTGTATTAAAACTCCTGTTTTTCCTTCTAGCCGTTACTATGGAAAGAAAGATGCGTAAGTAACCTAGTTTTATTCATCTAACAAACTCTGATATTGATACAAAGTAAACATCAGTAGCTAATTCATCGTATGTAGTTATTAATCTGTATAATATTAATCATAGTGGACTTATATTTCTTTGTATTAAAACTCCTGTTTTTCCTTCTAGCCGTTACTATGGAAAGAAAGATGCGTAAGTAACCTAGTTTTATTCATCTAACAAACTCTGATATTGATACAAAGTAAACATCAGTAGCTAATTCATCGTATGTAGTTATTAATCTGTATAATATTAATCATAGTGGACTTATATTTCTTTGTATTAAAACTCCTGTTTTTCCTTCTAGCCGTTACTATGGAAAGAAAGATGCGTAAGTAACCTAGTTTTATTCATCTAACAAACTCTGATATTGATACAAAGTAAACATCAGTAGCTAATTCATCGTATGTAGTTATTAATCTGTATAATATTAATCATAGTGGACTTATATTTCTTTGTATTAAAACTCCTGTTTTTCCTTCTAGCCGTTACTATGGAAAGAAAGATGCGTAAGTAACCTAGTTTTATTCATCTAACAAACTCTGATATTGATACAAAGTAAACATCAGTAGCTAATTCATCGTATGTAGTTATTAATCTGTATAATATTAATCATAGTGGACTTATATTTCTTTGTATTAAAACTCCTGTTTTCCTTCTAGCCGTTACTATGGAAAGAAAGATGCGTAAGTAACCTAGTTTTATTCATCTAACAAACTCTGATATTGATACAAAGTAAACATCAGTAGCTAATTCATCGTATGTAGTTATTAATCTGTATAATATTAATCATAGTGGACTTATATTTCTTTGTATTAAAACTCCTGTTTTTCCTTCTAGCCGTTACTATGGAAAGAAAGATGCGTAAGTAACCTAGTTTTATTCATCTAACAAACTCTGATATTGATACAAAGTAAACATCAGTAGCTAATTCATCGTATGTAGTTATTAATCTGTATAATATGAATCACAGTGGACTGATATTTCTTTGTATTAAAACTCCTGTTTTTCCTTCTAGCCGTTACTATGGAAAGAAAGATGCGTAAGTAACCTAGTTTTATTCATCTAACAAACTCTGATATTGATACAAAGTAAACATCAGTAGCTAATTCATCGTATGTAGTTATTAATCTGTATAATATGAATCACAGTGGGCTGATATTTCTTTGTATTAAAACTCCTGTTTTTCCTTCTAGCCGTTACTATGGAAAGAAAGATGCGTAAGTAACCTAGTTTTATTCATCTAACAAACTCTGATATTGATACAAAGTAAACATCAGTAGCTAATTCATCGTATGTAGTTATTAATCTGTATAATATTAATCATAGTGGACTTATATTTCTTTGTATTAAAACTCCTGTTTTCCTTCTAGCCGTTACTATGGAAAGAAAGATGCGTAAGTAACCTAGTTTTATTCATCTAACAAACTCTGATATTGATACAAAGTAAACATCAGTAGCTAATTCATCGTATGTAGTTATTAATCTGTATAATATGAATCACAGTGGACTGATATTTCTTTGTATTAAAACTCCTGTTTTTCCTTCTAGCCGTTACTATGGAAAGAAAGATGCGTAAGTAACCTAGTTTTATTCATCTAACAAACTCTGATATTGATACAAAGTAAACATCAGTAGCTAATTCATCGTATGTAGTTATTAATCTGTATAATATGAATCACAGTGGACTGATATTTCTTTGTATTAAAACTCCTGTTTTTCCTTCTAGCCGTTACTATGGAAAGAAAGATGCGTAAGTAACCTAGTTTCATTCATCTAACAAACTCTGATATTGATACAAAGTAAACATCAGTAGCTAATTCATCGTATGTAGTTATTAATCTATATAATATGAATCATAGTGGACTTATATTTCTTTGTATTAAAACTCCTGTTTTCCTTCTAGCCGTTACTATGGAAAGAAAGATGCGTAAGTTACCTAGTTTTATTCATCTAACAAATTCTGATATAGATACAAAGTAAACATCAGTAGCTAATTCATCGTATGTAGTAATTAATCTGTACAATATGAATCATAGTGGACTTATATTTCTTTGTATTAAAACTCCTGTTTTCCTTCTAGCCGTTACTATGGAAAGAAAGATGCGTAAGTTACCTAGTTTTATTCATCTAACAAATTCTGATATAGATACAAAGTAAACATCAGTAGCTAATTCATCGTATGTAGTAATTAATCTGTACAATATGAATCATAGTGGACTGATATTTCTTTGTATTAAAACTCCTGTTTTTCCTTCTAGCCGTTACTATGGAAAGAAAGATGCGTAAGTAACCTAGTTTTATTCATCTAACAAACTCTGATATTGATACAAAGTAAACATCAGTAGCTAATTCATCGTATGTAGTTATTAATCTGTATAATATTAATCATAGTGGACTTATATTTCTTTGTATTAAAACTCCTGTTTTCCTTCTAGCCGTTACTATGGAAAGAAAGATGCGTAAGTCACCTAGTTTTATTCATCTAACAAATTCTGATATAGATACAAAGTAAACATCAGTAGCTAATTCATCGTATGTAGTAATTAATCTGTACAATATGAATCATAGTGGACTTATATTTCTTTATATTAAAACTCCTGTTTTTCCTTCTAGCCGTTACTATGGAAAGAAAGATGCTTAAGTTACCTAGTTTTATTCATCTAACAAATTCTGATATAGATACAAAGTAAACATCAGTAGCTAATTCATCGTATGTAGTAATTAATCTGTACAATATGAATCATAGTGGACTGATATTTCTTTGTGTTAAAACTCCTGTTTTTCCTTCTAGCCGTTACTATGGAAAGAAAGATGCGTAAGTAACCTAGTTTTATTCATCTAACAAACTCTGATATTGATACAAAGTAAACATCAGTAGCTAATTCATCGTATGTAGTTATTAATCTGTATAATATGAATCATAGTGGACTTATATTTCTTTGTATTAAAACTCCTGTTTTTCCTTCTAGCCGTTACTATGGAAAGAAAGATGCGTAAGTTACCTAGTTTTATTCATCTAACAAATTCTGATATAGATACAAAGTAAACATCAGTAGCTAATTCATCGTATGTAGTAATTAACCTGTACAATATGAATCATAGTGGACTTATATTTCTTTGTATTAAAACTCCTGTTTTTCCTTCTAGCCGTTACTATGGAAAGAAAGATGCGTAAGTTACCTAGTTTTATTCATCTAACAAATTCTGATATAGATACAAAGTAAACATCAGTAGCTAATTCATCGTATGTAGTAATTAATCTGTACAATATGAATCATAGTGGACTTATATTTCTTTGTCTTAAAACTCCTGTTTTTCCTTCTAGCCGTTACTATGGAAAGAAAGATGCGTAAGTTACCTAGTTTTATTCATCTAACAAATTCTGATATAGATACAAAGTAAACATCAGTAGCTAATTCATCGTATGTAGTAATTAATCTGTACAATATGAATCATAGTGGACTTATATTTCTTTGTATTAAAACTCCTGTTTCTCCTTCTAGCCGTTACTATGGAAAGAAAGATGCGTAAGTTACCTAGTTTTATTCATCTAACAAATTCTCATATAGATACAAAGTAAACATCAGTAGCTAATTCATCGTATGTAGTAATTAATCTGTACAATATGAATCATAGTGGACTTATATTTCTTTGTATTAAAACTCCTGTTTTTCCTTCTAGCCGTTACTATGGAAAGAAAGATGCGTAAGTTACCTAGTTTTATTCATCTAACAAATTCTGATATAGATACAAAGTAAACATCAGTAGCTAATTCATCGTATGTAGTAATTAATCTGCACAATATGAATCATAGTGGACTGATATTTCTTTGTATTAAAACTCCTGTTTTTCCTTCTAGCCGTTACTATGGAAAGAAAGATGCGTAAGTAACCTAGTTTTATTCATCTAACAAACTCTGATATTGATACAAAGTAAACATCAGTAGCTAATTCATCGTATGTAGTTATTAATCTGTACAATATGAATCATAGTGGACTGATATTTCTTTGTATTAAAACTCCTGTTTTTCCTTCTAGCCGTTACTATGGAAGGAAAGATGCGTAAGTAACCTAGTTTTATTCATCTAACAAACTCTGATATTGATACAAAGTAAACATCAGTAGCTAATTCATCGTATGTAGTTATTAATCTGTATAATATGAATGATAGTGGACTTATACTTCTTTGTATTAAAACTCCTGTTTTTCCTTCTAGCCGTTACTATGGAAAGAAAGATGCGTAAGTAACCTAGTTTTATTCATCTAACAAACTCTGATATTGATACAAAGTAAACATCAGTAGCTAATTCATCGTATGTAGTTATTAATCTGTATAACATTAATCATAGTGGACTTATATTTCTTTATATAAAAACTCCTGTTTTTCCTTCTAGCGGTTACTATGGAAAGAAAGATGCGTAAGTGACCTAGTTTTATTCTTCTAACAAATTCTGATATAGATACAAAGTAAACATCAGTATCTAATTCATCGTATGTAGTAATTAATCTGTACAATATGAATCATAGTGGACTTATATTTCTTTGTATAAAAACTCCTGTTTTTCCTTCTAGCCGTTACTATGGAAAGAAAGATGCGTAAGTAACCTAGTTTTATTCATCTAACAAACTCTGATATTGATACAAAGTAAACATCAGTAGCTAATTCATCGTATGTACTAATTAATCTGTATAATATGAATCATAGTGGACTTATATTAAAACTCCTGTTTTTCCTTCTAGCCGTTACTATGGAAAGAAAGATGCGTAAGTAACCTAGTTTTATTCATCTCACAAATTCTGATATTGACACAAAGTAAACATCAGTAGCTAATTCATCGTATGTAGTAATTAATCTGTACAAAAAGAACAATAGCGAACTTATATTTCTTTGTATTAAAACTCCTCTTTTTTCTTCTAGCGGTTACTATGGAAAGAAAGATGCGTAAGTAACCTAGTTTTATTCATCTAACAAGCTCTGATATTGATACAAAGTAAACATCAGTATCTGCTTCAAATTTTCTGCAAATCAAACAGCAAAATTTGAAGTATTTTGAATTGAAATCATGTACACAATAGTAATTCTTCTTCTTTCTTTCCTTCTAGCGGTTACTATGGAAAGTAAAGGAGATTGTAACCTTCCCTTTTGTATTTCTGTTCCCAATTGCAAGAACGAACGCTCAATATGCTTTAAAATTATGTTAAACGTTCCATTTATGGACAACTGGAATTTAAATTTACTTGTAATTCCATTTTATGCATTGTGATGCTTAATTCCATATATCAATTCTAGCAAAAAAGATGGCTATTTTCTTCGAGTGATACTCTTAATTCGCTAAACATGGAAAATCCTTGCTCTCAAGAAGTTCACGTTGATTTTTATGAAGAAAAACTTTATAAGGAATCTAAATGAAGGAGGCTGAAAATTTAAAGAACTTATACGTCTAAAATAACATCGCTAAGCTAAGGAACTGCAATTTTGAACATCTTTATCACTAAGGAACTTTGCAATTTTGAACATCTCTATCACCAGGGAACTTTGCAATTTCAAACATTTTTATCACTAAGGAACTTTGCAATTTTGAACGTTTTATCACTGCAACTAATTAAAAATAAGGAAGACGGTTACATGCATTTGCAGTCTAAACTCTCATAAATTGTGTTACGCCTCTACGAAACTATCAAATGTTTCCTTTGGTAGTTTTAAGCTTTGCTCATGTACAAGTTACACCTCATAATAGTCATGGAACTAAATATGCAGTTAAAATAAAAGAACTATATAAAGGAACTTATGACATTTCAATTTCATCAAAAGGGGTCCATAAGTGAGGAGCTTTTGGAAGTAGACCTTGAGCTAGGTTCTTTATAAAATGCTTGTATTCGCAACACACACTTGTCACATTATTGCAGATAGTTGTAGTTACAATTCACCGAAATTCATAAATCTGACACGAAACATGAAATGGTTTTATTTTTAAGCTGCGACGTGTTTAAAATGGTTTTACATCTTTCTACACAATTAGTTAACTAAGGAACAAAGGGGGACTCTTCAAATCTCATAAAATGAAAGAAACTCCAGTTCTGGATACAGTAGTTAAAAGAACCTGCTTCATTCTTCACCTTCAAATCATCATTCATTATTCATCACCATCATCATCATCATCATCATCATCATCATCATCGTCATCATCATCATCATCATCATCATCAGCGTCGTCGTCGTCGTCGTCATCATCATCATCATCATCATCATCATCATCATCATCATCATCATTATCATAATCATCACCATCACCATCACCATCATCATCACCATCACCATCACCATCACCATCACAATCATCATCATCATCATTTATCATCATCTGAATTCGGCATCATGCAGCATCACTATCATCATCATCACCATCACCATCATCACCATAATGATAATCACAATCGTCATCATCGTCGTCGGCATCGTCATTTTCACCCTGCATCACCATTATCATCATCATCATCACATTATCATCGTCGTTGTCCGCATCACCATCTTAATCAAGGTCTAATGGGCGGGGGATAAAAATAAAAAAAGTTTTTCAGAATTGGTTTTACAAAGTTTGTCAGGAAACTGCTGAAACGCAGTGCAAACGGGCCTTACAGTACTTATAAGCTCTTGCAATCCACAATTCTATTCTACCACTATCTATGTTCTAACAAACAGCGTGTTTAAGTGAAATTTCGTAGCTACCAACACTATGCTACCAAGAAAATCAGAGTGAAATAAAAAGAAAAAATTGGCACGAAATTCAACGCAAATCTTAGTTAGCGGGGATCCTAATAAGAGCGAGGAATGGAAATTTTCAAAAACCTGACAGGCGGACAGCAATTAGGTACATACAGACGATTGATCTATCAATTCAGCAGATCCGAAAGAAAGAAAAAGAAGTATTGACAAAATATGATATACACGGCCACGGGCAACAACGCATGAGCAGAGGAATTCACAACGCTGCTATATAACGGTGATAATGAAGGGGAAACGAATCCTGTGAAGCCCCCTCAAGCGGTTCGGCGTGGCGAGACAATTTTTCATGCGTGGTTTCATGAAAAGATGTTTGCGTCAAACATTTGAAAATTGCTTGTCAAACAAAACGTTTGTCCATTTGGCCACGTCCATTGCTTATCCAATATTTTTCGCAGGAGTCAAGCAAAAAATGTTTTGAACTTTGTGAAAAACATCACGCTACAAATTTGGCTCATTTTTGCTTCTCAAGCAATGTTTGATCGTTTGACCGCCTTTCCAATATTGTTTGTTAAACATTTCTTTTGTTTTTGACAAACTGAAAGAAAATTGCAACATTTCACTACCTAATAACATTTCTTAGCATAAAGGTGTTCGTGCTTGTGCATTAGCAATAACATCGTCGTTGAACAGCAATGTTTTTGGACGTGGCCAAACGGTAAAGCATTTATTGTAAAGCAAATTTGAAATGTTTGAACAACAATGTTTGATCGTTTTGCCAGGGTTTAAGCTCCAGCGTGTCACGTGAAATGTCTTGGTACAGCCCGTGATTTCGTGATTTACATATTGGGGAAATCATTACAGAATGGCCTAATTTGTGCAGGAATGACGGTTACTTGGCCCTTTTATCCATAAGCATTCCTATTTCTCTCCTTCGCAATCTAACTATCAAACACACAAGCTCCCTAAAATCTTTTTTTTTTGTCTCCCTGTTAAAAACTTTTCGTGGGAAGAACTTTTCAAAGCTGACCCTTATATATGAAGTTAAGCAGCTTTGAATTTAAAACTTGCTCTAAATTTCGAGAGAGTTTATATTGTGCGTGCTTGGATCGTCAAAAAATTGCGCATGATTGCGTGATTTCGCCCAGGGGGGGTACTCATTAACCTTCAATACGGGGGGGGTCCATGCCAATATTTGGGGTCCGGAATCTTAAGCTTATTCAATATTTGGGGTCTGTGAATTATAATATGGAAAAAATTAAATATTTGGGGTCCACAAATCTGAAGGAAGAATCTTTCGATTTGGTACGATTCATTACAATGACCCATTCAACTGCCAAGAGCTTATAAATAGTAAATTGTCATGAAACTGATGGCTAAACCCGAGAAAACATTTTAGGTGTCCAAAAAAAGATAGCAATATTTGGGGTCTCCAAAACATTAAACTCAATATTTGGGGGTCTGCAAGGAAATAGTGGCATGGACCCCCCCGTATTGAAAGTTAATGAGTACCCCCCTGGGTGATTTCGCACCTCCTTGGGGGGGACTCTAGACTTATATAACACGAGTCCTACTCTTCGCAAACAGCAACAACAACAGCAACAACCATACAGCTATCTGCTCGGGGTGGTTTGAGCATCCAGCATAAGACTCAATAGCGATAACTACGACTCATGTAATAAGTCTAGAGGGGCTCTTTTATTTACTAACGCGAACCGTTGTTGGGTTTCCCTTCGAAATCCCCTATCATTTTTTTAAAATAAACAGTCCTTAACTAGAACCCATGATATCTCGAGCTTGAATCAATTTATTCATTAACTCATTAGGCATTTATATTCATTCATTGCAGCAATTTGCATAACACAGCAACTATCTATATAGTTTTGGTGACAACTATCATACCAAAGGGGTTTGGAAAATAGTGCTTGTTATTTTCATCTTGAATGCAGCCCTCTTTCACAATTTTGTAAACGTCTTCTTGAATAGATGTAGGCAGCTTGTCAAATCTTGTTTGCAACATGAAAGACACCAAATCAATCACTTTTGGTGTGTTTGTCTTCGCAACAAACTCTGTTACATCAAGCCTGTATATTCCTTTACTTAATACATGGGTAATACCCGAACTATACATGTCGTCTGAAAGTTTCGAAATTGTCAATGCTGCGAAATCTTCCTTTTTCAAGGAGCAACTGTCAAGCAGTTGAAGAAATGTGGAATACACTTCTGGTAAGCCACCTTTGTCATCGTGAATGATAACAAGCTTTCCTTGACCTTTTAGAAAGCTCATTGCTTTTAAGATAGATTCTACCGGTTTTGATATAAAGTACAAAACGTGTGACATGAGAATCAAGTCGAACTTGATTTCTGTTTCAAAAAATTCATCAAAACAACTCTCGTCAATAAAGTGATCAATGTTCATAGACAAGACACGCTCCTGTAGTTCTTTTCTACGACCATCATCTGGTTCTATTCCATAAAAATAATCAACCTTCAAGCCATTCTCATTTATGAGCGAACCATCAAAATGCCCATTTCCTGCACCAATGCTCATGAAGTGAATCGGCTTTCCTTCAAATTTTCTGATGACAGGATTAATCAAACATTTCATTTTTTCGTGGATGTCAGATAATTCAATAAAGCTTCGAAGAGACTGACTGTATTCTGCTGCTGTGAAAGGTACGAATGTGGTACTTTCAATCATATTTCTAGTACTATTTTCCAGTTGATTTCCAGTTTAGTGCCCTGTCTGTGTCTGGGCTGTGACAGGAAGCCAGAATCACAAACACCTTCGTCCTCTGAACTCCAAAAAGAATGACCATTTCCTGTGAAATGTCATGCAAGATGACCTGGCACTCAGCCACTAAAACTTTGATTAACGTAATCAAAACAAAAGACAATCGTTTATATTGTGTTAAAAAACAATATCCAAAATTTTAGGAGTAGTGCGTCAATTACAAAACAAAGCCTCTTTGATTTTCTATCTGATTTGCTGCACATCTCCTGGGAAAAGCCTACTTTGAATACATTGCAACCTTTTTCTTTTAACCACACCACCCGTAATATCAATTTACATTTTTTCCTCTCATCTATTGTTTTACACATATACTACGTAACTTACTTTTCTTTATAAAATTAACCGTTAAATTTCTAAAAAAACAATATGATTTGCAACAGAAACAATAATGTGCAATCTTTGAAAGAATGGCTTTTGTTTTAACGGAAAAAGCAGCAACAACCACAACAGCAATCTCCAACAGCAGCAACTCATGAATCGAAAGCTTTGCTGAGACTGAGGCCTAACCCCGCTGTCCAAAGAAGTTGCCAGAAAGTAGAAGGGGAGTTTCTTGAAAATGAATTCTGCCTACGTGCGCAAAATGGCCATCCTGAGTTCTAAAATTTTTGGTAACCTACCAAGACCAGTTTCTGAAAGGTAAGTACTATGAGCACTGCTGCTACATCAGAAAAATTTTAGTTTTGCTCATGCTACAGAAAGTTGAGCTCATTAGTGAAATTACTTCCATGTCCAGAGAATCAGATTCAGATTCACTTTCGCAATCAGATTCACATTCAAAATATTATTGCGCAATACTTTGTTTTATGACTCTCTGCTGCTACAATTAACAGAAAAAACTTTCAAAGTCCTATTACAACTGTTTTTGACAACATACCTACCTGTTTTTGACATCATTTATTTTCTTTCCTTTGTAAATTTTTCTAAAAAACGATTTTGAGATTTTGCTGGTCCCACGCAACAAACACTTCAAAGTTACCCCCCGTCTTTGAAGGTGGGATGTAAGTCTTGAAAAGTCTATTACAACAATCTACAACATAAGGCGTCCCTAATGCATTAGTGCAGGTATCTATAGTGCATTCGGTCTTTGCTAAAAAACGATGTTTATGTCATGTGGTAGTTAGGCCTATTCCACGCAACTAACACTTCAAAGTTAACCCCCGTCTTTGAAGGTGGGATGTAAGTCTTGAAAAGTCTATTACAACAATCTACACCATAAGGCGTCCCTAATGCATCAGTGGAGGTATCTATAGTGCATTCAGTCTTTGCTAAAAAACGATGTTTATGTCATGTAGTACTTTGGCCTATGCCACCACTAACACTTCAGGGTTACCCCCCGTCTTTGAAGGTGGGATGTAAGTCTTGAAAAGTCTATTACAACAATCTACACCATAAGGCGTCCCTAATGCATCAGTGGAGGTATCTATAGTGCATTCAGTCTTTGCTAAAAAACGATGTTTATGTCATGTAGTACTTTGGCCTATGCCACGCAACTAACACTTCAAAGTTACCCCCCGTCTTTGAAGGTGGGATGTAAGTCTTGAAAAGTCTATTACAACAATCTACACCATAAGGCGTCCCTAATGCATCAGTGGAGGTATCTATAGTGCATTCAGTCTTTGCTAAAAACGATGTTTATGTCATGTAGTACTTTGGCCTATGCCACGCAACTAACACTTCAAAGTTACCCCCCGTCTTTGAAGGTGGGATGTAAGTCTTGAAAAGTCTATTACAACAATCTACACCATAAGGCGTCCCTAATGCATCAGTGGAGGTATCTATAGTGCATTCAGTCTTTGCTAAAAACGATGTTTATGTCATGTAGTACTTTGGCCTATGCCACGCAACTAACACTTCAAAGTTACCCCCCGTCTTTGAAGGTGGGATGTAAGTCTTGAAAAGTCTATTACAACAATCTACACCATAAGGCGTCCCTAATGCATCAGTGGAGGTATCTATAGTGCATTCAGTCTTTGCTAAAAACGATGTTTATGTCATGTAGTACTTTGGCCTATGCCACGCAACTAACACTTCAAAGTTACCCCCCGTCTTTGAAGGTGGGATGTAAGTCTTGAAAAGTCTATTACAACAATCTACACCATAAGGCGTCCCTAATGCATCAGTGGAGGTATCTATAGTGCATTCAGTCTTTGCTAAAAAACGATGTTTATGTCATGTAGTACTTTGGCCTATGCCACGCAACTAACACTTCAAAGTTACCCCCCGTCTTTGAAGGTGGGATGTAAGTCTTGAAAAGTCTATTACAACAATCTACACCATAAGGCGTCCCTAATGCATCAGTGGAGGTATCTATAGTGCATTCAGTCTTTGCTAAAAAACGATGTTTATGTCATGTAGTACTTTGGCCTATGCCACCACTAACACTTCAGGGTTACCCCCCGTCTTTGAAGGTGGGATGTAAGTCTTGAAAAGTCTATTACAACAATCTACACCATAAGGCGTCCCTAATGCATCAGTGGAGGTATCTATAGTGCATTCAGTCTTTGCTAAAAAACGATGTTTATGTCATGTTGTACTTAGGCCTATTCCACGCAACAAACACTTCAAACACCGTATTAGACATGATTAGCCTTGGAAAGACAAGATCCAGGTAAAAAGCTGTAAAAAGGTGTCAAGGTAAAAAGCTAGTTTACTTGTAATGGTAAACACATAAGAGTATTGATGAAAGGGTATTAAACTCTGGACAAAAAAAGAATATCATCATCATCATCATTATCATCATCGTAGTTATCATCACCGTCAAAATTATCATTATGCATAGATACAGTAAATCACAAAGTTTAGCGTGGCGATTCGTGGAAATAATGAAAGCAAGAACTTTTCTTGAAAATGGAAAGATTATGAGTAAAATTCCAAAATGAATAACAGTCTCCTACAGGCCTTTGTCGTCATTTGACCCCTGAAAACGTGAAAACGTATTTGCTAAAAACGCGAAACAACCCAAAATTGCCCAAAACCAGCCAAAAGCAGTCAAAACGAACCACAACTTCATAAAAAGCACCCAAAACCACTCAGAAATGTCCAATTCACCTGCAATCATCTATTAAGCGGCAGAAAATCCTTGAAAAATCACCAGAAACTCTCATGTTCTTCCTTTTTTTAACTTGCAGCCTTCTGAACTTTCGCTAGAGTACGGGAAGGTTAGCTCCCCATGGCACCACTTATCATACAAGCCTTTGATATTTAGTAGTAGGGCAACGTTTCGGGAGAGATCCATCTTCCATCATCGGGAAATAAGAAAAGTAGTTTCTTTTCTATTTATTGCAAAGGTCAGAACGGAAGGTATGAATTTAACCGGACCTGCGAGGAAGCTCGTAATTTTTCAATCTATACGTAGTAGTGTGTGGTTTGCGGGAACGCTCCGCGTCCTGTGGCAGGAAACCAGGCTTTCCAATGGCCAATCACCTGACAGTAAAAGGTTAATTCAGGCAGGCAAACAGGGCAATGCAGAAAATGCCCAATTTTCCTGCAACCTCTCTTTGTGGGTCTAAAAAATTAAATAGTGGCTAGACAGTGGTTAGGTGTCCTAAATCATTTCAAATCAGCGGGGAATAGGCCTAAGTACTACATGACATAAACATCGTTTTTTAGCAAAGACAGAATGCACTATAGATACCTGCACTGATGCATTAGGGACGCCTTATGGTGTAAATTGTTGTAATAGACTTTTCAAGACTTACATCCCACCTTCAAAGACGGGGGGTAACCCTGAAGTGTTAGTGGTGGCATAGGCCAAAGTACTACATGACATAAACATCGTTTTTTAGCAAAGACTGAATGCACTATAGATACCTCCACTGATGCATTAGGGACGCCTTATGGTGTAGATTGTTGTAATAGACTTTTCAAGACTTACATCCCACCTTCAAAGACGGGGGTTAACTTTGAAGTGTTAGTTGCGTGGAATAGGCCTAAGTACCACATGACATAAACATCGTTTTTTAGCAAAGACCGAATGCACTATAGATACCTGCACTGATGCATTAGGGACGCCTTATGGTGTAGATTGTTGTAATAGACTTTTCAAGACTTACATCCCACCTTCAAAGACGGGGGGTAACTTTGAAGTGTTAGTTGTGTGGAATAGGCCTAAGTACTACATGACATAAACATCGTTTTTTAGCAAAGACCGAATGCACTATAGATACCTGCACTGATGCATTAGGGACGCCTTATGGTGTAGATTGTTGTAATAGACTTTTCAAGACTTACATCCCACCTTCAAAGACGGGGGGTAACTTTGAAGTGTTTGTTGCGTGGGACCAGCAAAATCTCAAAATCGTTTTTTAGAAAAATTTACAAAGGAAAGAAAATAAATGATGTCAAAAACAGGTAGGTATGTTGTCAAAAACAGTTGTAATAGGACTTTGAAAGTTTTTTCTGTTAATTGTAGCAGCAGAGAGTCATAAAACAAAGTATTGCGCAATAATATTTTGAATGTGAATCTGATTGCGAAAGTGAATCTGAATCTGATTCTCTGGACATGGAAGTAGTGAAATTGCCCTTAAGTTGATGACTTAAGTGTCCACCTGGCCTTTCTTCTAGACCCCTTTGCAGAGTTGTTTGGGTCAGAATGTTGCACTTTTCAACTTAGTAATGATATTTTCATTTCACAGATCTGCAAAGGTAATACAAATGTACAAAAGCAAGCCATATGGACCAACAGCTGTAAACTACTATCCCCCGTTAAAAAAATTTGGGATCTTGTTAAGGAAGCTCAGATTCCTTGGAATTTATCATGATGAACATTTGGTATGTAATAGAACTTTTCAACCTAGAGCCTCGTTTTCAAAATTTACAAAAAATTTGCTTGTATAAAAATTTTGACCCCAGATTCAGATTGACTATGCTAACTTTAGTGCAATTGGAAAATTTTCTTACTTCTAGCCTTGCCATTTTGATTTTATAGCCACAAAAGGTTTGAAATTCATTAAGGATATGGCCATGAAAAATGGCCTGGGTTGAAATTTTACACCCTAGGTAATTTTTCTTCTAAATTTTCATTGCAATAGAATAAACATCAGAATGACTAGAGGTGTAAAAATATGCCTCAAGACTTAAATAAAGGTGCTGAATTTGAATCTGAAGTGAAAATGTTTCTGTAACACAATTTTCAAATTTTTCGAAAATGAGGCCCTTAGTTGAAAAAGTGTATTGTTATAGTAGCTGCCTGTCATAAATACACCATTTCACCTTCACCTGACACCTGTTGCTGTGGTGAAATAGACCAGAATGCTGCAGCACATTCTAATACTATGAGTTCTTTACCTAGAAGTTACTGAATGTTGACCGTCATCATCTCAAAAAAATTCTTAAAGGCCTTATGCAATGAAAATGGACATGTTGATTTCTTGTTTAAAATGAAATTTCAACCTTTTCTGATCATTTTGATACTTTGCAGATCTCCTTGCATCTTGGCAAGCTGTGCTTATTGCCACGCTGCTTTACCAAGTGTGCGGTGTTGTTTCTGTGGCGCCTTAGATCAAATGGGGTTGAAAAGGGCAAACTACTCAGTTTCAGGGCATTTATAGCCCCCCTTACAGCCCTGTTACTCTAAAATTATCCCATTTAACGCGCAAAGATTTTACACCCTCTTACCAAAACTTTTTTATACTCTGCCATTGGAAATTTGTCAATGGGTACTCCAAATGACGTCACACAAGCACAATAGTTTTTGCAGTTTAGGTTGGCAAAATTGCAACTTTGGAGTGCCTATAAAATGGCTTCCAGACAACCAATTTTCATTCTGTCTGCAGTTTTGTGGTCAAGGCAGTAAGTAGAAGAGGAAAAGAGAAAAAAAGTTCAGTTTTTTCATTGCATAAGGCCTTTAATGACAAATGTTTCCAGTGAATAATTAGCACCTGAGGGACATACAGTCTTGTTGGGAATCCTATCGTGTTCATGGAAATATCCCATTGGAATCCTTTTCCTTTAATTCCAATTTTATACAGATTTATGAAGAGAAAAATCCCCCTTAGCACCCATCCAAAATATTTTCAAGAAAAGGTTAACAATCACAAAATTTCTGAAACCTTGTAGGATTTCAAAGAGGAAATGAAAGCTCGGCGAATAGCTAGAGGAAAGGTACCCCCAAAGAAAGGTAAGAAAATATTTGAATTATAGTTTTTGAGTTGTATTTACATTGTGTTTAAAACACTAACTAGCTTTAAGCCTGAAGAACAATGAGGAGTAATTGCAGAGTAAGTGAAAAAATGAACTCTTTCTGTCTAGACAGAACCAACTTTTTGGTTTTGATGTGGACAGATTCCAAAACGCTGAGATGACATGAGGATCAAGCCCTGCCAATTATTTGAAAACAATCCTCGTTGTAATTTTCCGCACACTCTGGATGATCTAATAAATGTTGTCCTATGGCAGAATCATGTTTAAGGGTGTTGCCTAGAGTTGCGGGGTGGTTGTTCCCTTTGCCGAAAGTTGTGGTCAGGAATGTTGGTGGGAACATGCTGTTTTACCCTGTCTCCTAGTCTCTGGGGGGTGCTGCCTACATACCTAGCATCACACCCGCACAAAAATTCATAAATAACCTAACTTTTCTGTGTGGCAGGCACGCGCAATCCTTTTGAATGGATGGCGGAACTTTCCCAGTGCTAAAAATCAACCTAGGGTTGGCAGCAGCGAACTTAGTAATGGTCTTTTTGATTTGATCTAAACAGAGCCAGCAACGAGCTGGACCTACTTCTGAACAGACCCAGAACTGGCTCTAAGGCAGAAAAGGTATGGATCCGAGAGATCCCATGTAAACAGAAGGAACTTTTGAGCCATAACTGGCCGATCCAGTTTAAACAGAATCTGTGTATATGCTTGTTTTTAGCTTAGAAACAACGAATCAGTTGTTCAAGCCATTCCCAATACACACAATTTTTTTTAGGAAACTCTCTATAATTGACCCAAACTGTCACAAAATGTAAAGAGATTCCAGCATGTAATACCGTTGAATTCTGAGTATAATATCCCAGTTTTAAGCCTCTACCAATCCAAGCCCCTAATTTGATATAAGCCTCTTTATTTTCACAGGCGAAGGTAAAAGATCAAAGAAGAGGTAGACACACAGAGGTAGCAAAAAATACGATTATTGGAGAGTGGGAATGTGTTTCTTTCACATGAAAAATTCATGGTTTGTCCTCCCATGTATTGTCAAAAGTAGTAAACAGAATGGATTGATAGCATTTGTGGATGAGTATTATGGTACAAATTTCAAATGTTTGACAAACAATGTTTGATAGTTTGGCCAGTTCCTTAGAAACAGAAAATAAATGATAGACAAAATTATCGTCGTACCTTTCACAAAATATAAAATCTTCATTTTGTTGTCATTTATAAAATTCTACACTTTAAGTCAAATTTTATTTCTAAGAAATTATTTGAAAATAACTGTCTTAAATATATTCAATTCTAATTTATCAAAATTCATCTTTGATGACAACATTCGTAATGTCTTTCAACTGAATGCACTTTTCAACCACATTCAAAATAATTTTCAACCTTCTGTCTAGTGCTTTTAAGTGTTGTTCACTGAGAACTGGGGAGACAGGGTCAGAAAGCAAGGAATTTCGTAGTCTTGAGCTCAAAGAATCAGGAGAAGAGCTGTCTGTTGAGATCGTTTTCAGTCTTTTGTATGTACTCTCTCGAATCCTTGAAAAAATTCAAACATTTTCCAGTCAAAACCAGAATCAGGCTAAGTGCATAAATCCCAGGGGATGGGGGGGTACTTCCATTGTTCGTTATACTAGACGTGCCGCCCAAATGGGTAACTTTTTCAGTGCCAATTTTCCTACATATGGGTTGATTTTCCGTAAAGAACCTCTACACATGGGTAGTAAAATAAATATAACATTTTAGACATGCATTGCTTTGAAAAGCCTGATAAAAGGTGCGTTTTAGTTTTCAGTGCAAAGGCCTTTTCGCCGCATTTAGAGTTGCCTCAGACGTTAAATTGGGTTCAAAAATTTGAGATATTGGTACAAATGGGTAAAAAATTTCGTTGTTTTTTCTATACATGGGTACCACGAGAAACAAAATTTATTGGTAGACAAGGGTGGGTTTGGAAAAACTGGGTGGCACATCTAGTCATTTGAACCAATGAAGTGCCCCCCTCCCCCGGGGCATAAATATTCTCAAATTTTTAAAGTTTTTGACATGACAAAATCGCGATTATAGTAATACAAAAATGTCTGCGAATACCTTGTTTGTATTATCAAAGAAAATCTTGCCTAAGGGAATTTCATGAAAAAAATACCCACAAAATTTAATCGGTAGGAAATGTGCGGTGTAAGTGCCTGAATATGGTATGATTTAGTACTGGATTTAAAAAGAGGCACAACGACTTTTAAACTTATTTTCTTTAAGTTAATAAATGTAAATTTATTTTCGAATTTTAAACGTCAAGTAATTTTCATTACATGACACAAATTTTAGGGTAAATTTTTACTGATAAAAAAAGTTTATTTCGCGATATTTATTTTTTGCATTAGTTTTCAAATTTAGTTTTGAACTTTCAATTTAAAATATCATAGGAGCAGAATAAACAATGATATTAATGAAATCTAATAGACTTCAATTTCTTTGAAAAATTGAGAAGAAACCAGGCTCAAATCTACCAGCATTGCACTGGTCGTCGGCGTCATGTCTTTCTATGAGCCTTATGCCAGAAGGCTGGAACTGCAAGATTTTTGGGGTAAGGAAATTTCCCTAAGTGTCATCATTGCATCGGAGATCCTCTACCCCCTACCCAGCACATCTGAAGTCTTCGGCCAAAATTTGATACGTCCAACTAAAACTTTATTCGCGTGAAAGAATATATTGCTTGTAATTTCGTCTAAGACGGTTATGGAACTTAGAATGAAAATGACCATGTCTGTAAAAGTCCTAATTGTCAATGAGAAACAGAAAGGCAGTGCGACCCATGGAGTAATATGTCGTACCGGTTCCGAAGGAGGGTTCGGGCTAAATCCCAGAAAAATTTCTGTGTGAACACGTACGTCCTTATTACGCAACAGAATGAGAAAAAAATGACCTTTTGTCGGCGTTACCTTAAGGGAATTTATTTTCGCGGGAATTAATTTTCGCGGTTTTCGCGGATTTTGGCAATTTCTGCGAAAATTAGTTCCCCTGAAATTACCAAAATATGCTTGTCCGCGAAAATTTATTCCCGAAAATTTCCAAGATTTCAAAAAAGTTTTAAAATTTTGAAGGCTTTTGCCAAATATAGGGAAACATTTCACTGAAAAACCAAATATGGTATTTGCTTCTGTATTTACAGTATCATTTGTATCGTTTGCAAGATTTCTAGTCAAAAGGCACTCAAATTATTCCTTGTTTCCTTTCTTTTTAAATGAAAATTATCTGATCCGCGAAAATAAGCTCCCGTAAAATTCCCTTCACCAAAGAGTCCGCGAAAAACCGCGAAAATAAATTCTGCTTATTTCTGAGAAAAAAATCCGCGAAAATAAGTTCCCGCGAAAATTAATTCCCTTGAGGTATATAGCAAGTCATTTTAAGTAGTGAAAGGATTGTCAATTTCGGTTGGTAGCATTTACGGACTTCCTTTGACATAGCCGTTGGTAAATGAAATGAAGTTAACAACAGAGTTTATGAAGCAATCGTTTATGGGTTTCGGCATGTGAATGATGGGTAAATAATGCAGTTAATGTAGATTTTTCAAAAGAGGACATGAATGCGAATCTTGGGCATAAAACGACAAAATTCAGAAAGTGACAAATTGACGAAGTGACAAACCTTTCACATTCTGATGCCCGATGATTTCCTTATGGCATAAATATTTACGGGCCCCTTCTGGGCGAGGGCCCCATGCGTTTGACTTCGTCTGATCCCACTCTTGACGTCACATTAAGATAAACTCACCCGCATCAACTTTAATGAACAGATAAAAATATCATCATAGACTTTAAACATTTTAACATTGTGCTTACCTGCAACATTGTTCTATCGGAGCAAGGATTGACATCTCATCTTGAAAATGGTTACCAAAGCTGGAAAAGTGAAGAAAACACTTATTCTTACACGAAGGGAATTATTATTATTACAGCAGACTGTGTACAAAACAAGGGAGCTAAAATCAGTTTGAAAAAGTACAATCGAAATACAACGTAGGAACCCTCATTCTGGTTTTGTTGAAAAACTGTTGAATTTTGAGTCTTGAGTAACATGTAACATGAGTAACAAGAGCAAAAGTGACACTTTCTTTATAAATGACATCTCTGTACCCAAAGGACACCTCACGACAAATATTTTCTTCCAGAAGGCCTTGCCTACGTAAAGCAATCGTCCATCCAGCGAACATCTTTCTACTGCGGAAAACAATATTGGTTCAACTGGGCTCCTTTATATTAGGGCTTCACTGTCTTCCTAATGAACTGGTGCGTGAAATTTTGAAGAGGCCCCAATTTATTTGACCGTACGTGCAAACGGTTCACTTTTTCACCTTGTTCACTCTAATTTTCACACGCATTATTTTTATAAGGAAGTTCTGCTCAGGCTCAGTACTGAAAATTCCTTAACTGATGGATAAATTCAAGTACTCAATATTCCTTAGCAGTTCCTTAACTTTAACTTTATGATTCTTCAAAATAACCAATGGTCAAGGAAAGATAGGTCATAAGGTGTTGGAAGACGTATAGAAATGAAAACTGATTGAAAAGCATGGGTGAAAAGTATTGCTTGTTCTGTTAATGAAAAATTTCATCTTTTTTAATCGAAATGTTAAGTTAAAGAAAAAGTCAGATTCCTTGGTAGTCTCCGATCTAGTACTAGAAATTCCTATCCGTTTTTGCCTATCCGAGTACCTTATAAAAGTAGCAGTTCCTTATAAAAAGTGCGTGTATTTCAAGTCCAAAATGTGGATACTCCTTGTAAAAAAACCCAAACTTATCTTGCTGCGCAATGTTTTCCCTGAGGAAACATCTCAGTAAAGTTCTCAGTCATTTAACCGCCTCCCTTAAATAAACGCCGAATCAATTTTCTTCAAAACCAAATAAGCCCCGGGGGCTTTTATTAGCGGAAGTACGGTAGATTATCTAAATTATCTAATGGAATAGCCAAGCATATCAGCCCTTTGATCGATACTTAAATATGTACCTTTTTGCATTGTCTAAATGAAGTAACATGCCACGTGATCCACCTTTCTTGAATGTTTCATAATGGTGTCGATCGCCATTTCCTGGAAATATAATGATTCCTTTTACTTGGAGACTCAATTTAAGCAAATGCTAAGAAACTTTCAATCATCAAATGCTAGTGAAGCTAAGAATCCCTTAGCAATGACCTACAATCATCGCCAAAAATATTGGGGACACTATGTTATAAGTATGTTTTACTTTGAAAACCCGATCCCAATACAATATATTTGGGTAATTAGATCCCCCTCCCCCCCGATTCTATGTTGGGATCACTGGCAACGTCAATTTCGCCAACATTGAATCGGTGGAAGGGGTATGCGTCCTAAGAGCGAGAATTTTGAAAAAAATTCGAAGTGCCCCAGCATTTTTCGCAAGGATTATAGTTTCCTAGATAATTAGAATAGAATAATCAAAATTTAAATTTTCTTATAATGACGTATTTCTTATATAAACAAAACGAATAAGGCCCTTGCCAAACGTTTAAACATTTGTGGTCAAACATCTAGAATTTGGTCGTTTCAAAAATGTTTCAACGTTTGGAATGGCCACTTTGTGAAACATTGCTCGTCAAGCATTTTTCTTGTGAGAAGCAGGGATTGTTTTGAGTTTTTTTCAAATACATACATTGCAACGCAGTTCTGCATTTCAAGCTATGTTTGCCACGTCATCAAACAGTCAAACGTTGCTTGTAAACTAAATCTTAAATATTTGACCAACAATGTTTCACTGTTTGGCCAGGGCCGCAGAATTAGTTTATGTATAGTTTTACCTATCAAGAAATCAAAAATGGAAGTATCCATTATATCCAGAAGCCTTGGTCCAGAGTCATACGGTGAAACGTTCATTATGTCCGAACAGTAATTTGGATCAAGCTCCCATCTAAAAGAGAAGACAAATGGTTCAGGCTTTAGCAACTGTCGTCAAAATATCTCTAAATTTCTAGACCTTTCAATGGAGGGGCCGTAATTACGGATATATAGTTGTTGTCGATAGCAAATTCGTATTAACCAGCCAAAATTTTGACAAAGTGGAAAGGTTTACTACAGTATCTCAGCACTTGTATTACATGATTTCATGAGCATTCAAAGTTAACTATTTTACAAGGGCTCAGACCAGTGGGGCTGAAAAGTTTCACCCCAAGTCACTTTTCAGTTACGGTCAAAAGCTAATAGCATCAGTAACTTTGCTCGTCATATCAAAAGTACCAGAGCAAGGGCAGGGAAACATTGCACCTATGTAGATTTATGGATACCAAGGACACAAAGATTTCGAGTTATTCGTATGAGTATAGACGCTTCCGCAAAAGATGGCCCCCGTTTTTGCCTATTGTTTTCATTAAGGATTTTCGAAAGGAATTCTGGGAATAATTTCCTCGGTTACGCATTTTACATAACTGAAGACGTTGAATTCGTAACTAAGGAAATTATTCCCAGAATTCCCTTCCAGAAACCTTAAGAAAAACAAGGGATTGACAGAAACGGCCGCCATCTTTTGCGGAAACCCCTATTATAACCGAGTGAAACAATATGAATAAACAATATTGTCTATAGTGACTACAGGTCAGGGAGTTACTACGCCTAGACAAAGTTTTAGATTTGAGAATCCAAAACTCGATATCTTGAAAGTTTGAAAAATATCTATCTGGTCTATGACTATACATTCTTTCCTTCTTTTCAAGACAGCAAGGCAAAAAAAACAGGGAACAGCAAACATGTAATGCCATCATAGAAATGGACTATTAGTAATACGCAAGACTTCAGTACTCGTGTGACACGAGTATAAAAATAACAATAAAAAACCAAGCAGGAACACCGCGACGCAGAAAAAAAAAGATAAACTATGGTTTCGAATTGAAATATTTAAAAAAAAAACTAATATTTCGCCCTGCCAAGCAGGGCTTCTTCAGAGTGCGATAGAATCGAAAAAAATTTTTAACAGTATATACAAGTAATTATTTTGAATTATGGTTGGTGAAGTCTGATTGGTGGTATGTTTGATGCTTCGCTAATTCGAATTTTAAATGAATTTTAAACACATTTCATGTTCGTTGTCGAATAACGAATTTCCTCTACAAACCCAAAATTCTTTTGTTGAAATTTGAAAACCTTTGTTTTGGCGTTTATTAGATGGAAGCGTTCGTTGAACAATGAAGTTTTAGTGGTTTTGCATTGACCTTAAAGATTGCAGACTTTTGCCAGTTATATTTGCTGCGAAGAACCTAATAAACCCGCTATCATTTGAAATTCGAGTTATCGAGAGCCCGGACAACTCGTCAAAAATTCGTTAACTGGAACCATTTCCATCCTTCCCTTGGGGCTCAAGTTATCAAGAATAAACTGTTCCAATTTACGGCTCATGGCCTGTTCAAACGCTCTAGAGTTTCACTCGACAACCCTCGACTTTTCATCGAGTAAAAAGTGGACAGCATTTTCACACTTAATCGAGTGATGTCGAGCTGTGTTGAGTGATGTTGGGGGTTGTCGAGGAAAGTCTAAACAGCTTCAAATTTATGGCCCGACTTCGCTCGATATTTCTATTGTTTGTGGTGTTAATGATCAAAGTCGAGGGCTTTTGAGAGCATCTGAACATCTCCCTCAACCAAACTCAACAACAGGCAGGCGCAGAAAACAGGACATTTGTTCTCTTTTCCCCAAGAGCAGGGAAATCGAGTCCTTTGACATCCAAATTGCTGTAATCGTTTTTATGCAATCACTCCTCAACTTCTCCCGACATTGACCGACAAAAGTCAATTATTGTCGAGTGAAAATTCGACAGCGAATGAACAGGCTTTTAATGGACTAGTGCAAAGTATTTCAAGATTTCTACGATTGTTCTAAGAAGATTATGAAGTCTTACAAAGTATGTCATACCTTGCTTTTTTATTGTTTCTATATGTTCGTTGCCATGGATGCCTATTATTGCTCAATTCCCATCCATGTGGTAACCATATTGTCACAGATCCCTCCATGATGTTGCCCTTTGCACAGGCAGCTTCGGACTTTTTGCAGTAATAACAAACTCCGTAGAAGCAAACATCTTGATTTTCTAGAAAATATGTATTTGAATCAAATTAGCAAATAGATCATTTGATAAATTCTGGTATAAAGTATAGGTCATTGGTTGCTGCTGACTTTTTAAGGGGATCGCTGGATTCTTTCTAAACTTTTTTCGATGTTTTCGTTGAAAATACTATTAGTACCATACCGGCAAGAAAGGTACGAGCAACCCCAAGTCGATGGCCATACACAGGTTCTATTTAATACCTGCGTGATGGTCACATCATGTTAATTCGTATACCAGCATGGTACCTTATTTTTTTATTTTCCTCGTCACTCAATTGTCTTAATTCGTTTGACTACGTCAGAAACACACTAAAACGATTGAGGACGGCGGAATTTATACACAGATCTGGATAAAATTGCACCAAAACGAAAATTCCATTGGTATTATGCTTTGAACACCAATCAGCTGGTGAGATACAGTGGGATGACCAGTTAAACTAATTGAAGAGTCCACGTGAGAAAACGCAATAAATCCGCAGGAAATTCACTACTCAACACAGCAACGAAACACGTTCATTGAAGGTTTTGGCAATAGAAGAGATACAACGGTATAAACAATTGTGCAAGAAAAGTTCTCACCATTTTTGAAAAATGTTTGCAATAATTTCTGCGATGCAACTGGTTTCAATTCTTTTTCTAAATCTATTCTCCTTCCAACAACCGGTGGAGCTCTGTAGAATCCTAGAATTCTAAAAGATTGGAAGATATTTTACAAGAATCAAATTTTACATTCATATTAAAAATGAAAATTAAATGATTGTATTATTCGACAGACAATCATGGATCCTGAAATTAGACTTTTTACATTCCTCCCACTCTTTCAGAAGCGGCAACTAAAAACTAAATAACATAATTGTTGTTTCCTCGGTAGCTGAGGCGGGAAATTTTTGGGTGTGGAGGAGCGTAGACTACGACGAATGTTATGATCGAAATGCACCAACAGAAAGGTGAAGCTGGATTCATATTCTGTTTTGGACATCAGTCAGCTCGCAGGATACAGCGGGATGACCAGTTGAACTAATTGAAGAGTGCAAGCGTGAAAACGAACTCTTTCTGTCTACACAGAACCGGCCTTTTGTTTTTGATGTGGACAGATTCCAAAACTCTTTGAGTGAAATTATGCTTAAGCGTGGGTTGTTGCTTCGAATCGCACAGTGGTTGCTCTCTTTGTCGAAAATTGTGTTTAAAAATGTAAGTTAGAACATGCTGATTAATCCTATCTCTAGGAAAGGCGACCTATAGTACGTACTCCACTTACATTTTTAGTTAAACAGGGCACTTATGTGGACCGTACATTTTATCAGCCGAAAACCTTGCGATGTTCTTGCGGAAACAATCAGAAATAATGTCCTCTGGATAGCCGTTTTCGATAAATTAGATTTTGTTTTTCCTAATGCCATATCAAGCCTAGTTTTAGAACAGATAAGTGCTCGATGAACAAGAGTATAAAAAAGGATACATTCCTTCTATTTTGGACTGAAGGGATCCCAGCCCATGTAGGGGTAGCAAAAAGTTGATTTCCGATATATACTTGCGAGTAACCGAGTAGTAGTTTTTTCAACATCGACAATCTTAAAAGGTAAAGAGATGTTTATTTCCTTTTTGAACGTAAATTTGCTTGAGGGGTGCAATGCATTAAGTTATTAAAGGAAAAGGCTGAAATGCGAATCTTCTATGAAGATAGCGAAAGTGCGATTGACATATCTAAAATAGACCGGATGTTTTGATGTTGAGCCAGAATGTTTGCATTCGTAAACAATAAAAAACGTTGTTCAGCACTAGTTCTAAAGGGCTTCCCATAGCAATGCCTTCTCTTTGCCCATACAATATATTGTTGAAGCTTAGCTCCATGGATTTGCTGGCAGACTCAGGGCCTGTTTACATGGAGGCTGGTCAGCCCGGTCAGCCGAGCAAGCTCGGTTAGGCGAGATCCTTTTCAGAGCGTTTACACCCGTTTACATGGATAAATTATCCAGCCCGGTTAGCAGAGCTAGGCTTGCTTATTAACACTTTTTCATTCTTTCCTGTCAGGATTTCACCACGCCTGACCGAGCTAGCCCGCTCTCCATGTAAACGCAAAGTGAACAAACAAAAGATTCCTTTGTTCCTACAGATCTCGGTCAGGTGAGATCCGCGTCCTTTGATCACGGATCTCACCTTACCGGGCTGGGTAATTGTTCATGTAAACGCAAGATTCACAAACAAAAGAATTTATTGTTCTGTCTTATCACGTTTGGCCGAGCCAGCTCGCCTAACCGGGCTGGCCCGCCTCCGTGTAAACAGGCCCGAAATTACTTCAAGTATGAATATCTCCTCAGGGAATGGCGGGCAGACAACTTTCCTTCAGCATAACGCATCAGTACAAATCCAGATGGTCTCGTCGAAAGGCACGTTTGTGAAAAGACTGCCAATGTCAAAAGAACACATAGCAGAGTCGACTCCTAGACTTTGAATAACATCAGGGATAGAAAAAGAATACAAAACGTAATTTTTTTGTAGGCTTCTTAGTTTTTAAGGTTTTGGTCTCTGGGATCGTTAGCCCCTTTTTATGTTTATACCCATGCCACCTTTGTTGATATCCAACCCTTGAATATAAGCCATATTAAATGATGTTCTGGAAACAAAGCAAGCCACCCTCGATTAAAAAGCCGCATGTACAAAACCCGTCAGGGCCGTCCCGACAAAATTTTTCTAGGGGGGGTGTGACCGTCTCGATTTGCCGACTAGAGTCCAACTGAAAACACCTTTTAGACGTCATCAAATGGGCTTAGGAGGGTACTTAAATTTTGATGGGCACGATTAACACGGGCACTGTGGTAGAACATGCGCCGAAGGCGCACGCTGCTAGGGGGTTCCGGGGGCATCCTCCCCGGTAAATTTTGGAAAATCCTGAAGCTAAAATCACTCTAACGGCCTTTTCGGGACTCTTAAAATGAAATTCTCTTTAAACTCTATCGTGGAATTCATACGGAATTCTTATGGTCTTTGAGTGGTACAAAACTTCAAAATTGTAGTCAAAAGCCGAACCATCTTAGAGCGTCTGAATTCTAAACGCATCCGAAAGATTGACAAAATATGGCATACTTTGGAAAATTTTGATTGTATAACTTTGATCTGTAGTATGGAAATCAATTATTTTAAACTTCGTTTGGTCGGCCCTCCCTTGTGAAGCAAAGATGCTCCATGCTTTTGCAGTAGTTCTGTTTTATTTCCCATTGTTTTTCCTTAGACTTTACTCTGTATAAATGATTCATGAATGCATAAAAGATTGATTTCACCGACTGAAACTACCGATTTGCCGACTGGTCCTTTTTCCAGAGGGGCTGTCTCACCCCCAACACCCCCAATGTAGGGACGGCCCTGAAACCCGTAACTGAGCAAGTAGAAACTTATTTGAAAAAAGCGAACAGCCTAAGTACTGTCATGATGCATGAAAACAACTGGCTTCAATACGACCCGGGGTGGTATGTGACTTATGAATGGACGGGGATGTGCCGCCTAGATTTCGGAAACCCACCCACTTATTATGTAAACCTTTGCAGAAACAGACCCTATTTTACGAGTAAAAATAAGCGGAATATGAGAATAATGACTTTCTAGACCATAGTATTGCTTGATATTGTACTACGAACATCTTTGACGCAATTTTACCACTTTTCTGACCGAATAAAAGTTAACTTTTGACTTTTCTTGAATTTGCCATCCACTTTTATGGGGGTTTTTTGGTTAAAATCATACTCATGTTTAGAGAATTTCAGGACCAAAAACCCACCCATATGGGCGGCATATACCCATACCCAAACAAATTATACTAAGTACCCCTTGGGCAATACGACTGACATTTGAGATTTCAAATTCACAGGAAACGGTTCTTTTGATTTTTGCCGTTTGAATTGTTAAAATACTTTCACAGCTTTGAAAAATAATGTAAGCCATCAGTTACGGGTTTTTTACATGCGTTTATAAGTCACCCTTGAATATAAGCCGCAACAAAACGTGCCAAAAAGAAATTTAAAACATGGCATTGGCATACAATTTAAGAAATTTGATAAATCATGGTGTCGACCCTTTAAGCTCCCTCTGTTTCTAATGTTATTTTGAGGTAGAGCACTTATTCAAAACAGTGCAATTAGCACTGGCAATTATTAAACAGTGGTTTTGTATATTTTGGTAAATTTCATTATTTAAGTGACATTATACTCCAATTCACTTACCTATCAAGATGAAATGCAGCTATCTCTCCATTATGTCTGTCAAATCCATCATAGATATTCCCTACAATAATATGTTCTCTAGGGTACCTGAAGAGAAAAACAACATCAATCATTCTCTCATAATGCAACACTTATATGTAGAAAAAGATGGCAAGCATGGAATTCATGTAAAGTGGATGAAATTCTATGGGGTTATTAGAAATTTTATGGGGTTCCAAGCCCCAAAGAAGCATATCACTAAAGATGATTATAAAACGATCACAGTTGATGATGATGAAGATGAACGATGATGATGAACATGACGATGATCATGATCATGATTCTGATGGTTGTGGTGGTGGAGGTGGTGGGGTAATTATTAAAATGATGAGAGTGATGATGTTGCTAATGATAATAACAAATATGCTAATGATGATGATGATGGTGATGATGATGAATAATGATGGTGATGATGATGATGATAACAATGATGATGATGATGATGATGATGATGATAACAATGATGAATAATGATGGTGATGATGATGATGATAACAATGATGAATAATAATGATGATGATTTTGCTGATAATGAAAAGGGTGACAACATTGATGAGGGTGGCAATGATGATGATGATGATGATGGTGGGGGTGGTTGTGGTGGTGCTAGGATTATGATTTGAGCATTTATGATTTATACTGTTGATGATGATTATGACAATGACACTTTAACTACAATAAACCATTACTTAAAGATGACGATGATGATGGTGATACTTATGACAATTATGATGATGCTGAATATGATCTGGACTCTCTTTTGCCACTTATTTCTTGCATATATCTAAAAGTATTGCCAATATTTCTACTACATCCTAATGTAGGGTATCAAATATATTATAACACCATATAAAATTTGCATACAGTTGAAACTCCATTAACAAACACATATTTATGTATTTGTAAAAGCCTCAATACAAGGGGTAACACAATGCAAGGAACAAAAACATTGGCGCTTATGGTGTCTTTATATGGATATTCTGTTGTATGCATGCAGTTTTCATTACCTCATTGGTTTAAACACGACTCTCTGCCTTTCTGGCCCATCTAACAAAAGTGATGCTTTTAACTGAGTACCACGATGGCCAACATCAGCTTCAATTATTTGTGTAGTGACGAGTGCTTTTAGAATCTTTGCTATTTGAGACTCTGCATTTGGTTTTGTAACATGTCTTTCACTGACCATTGACCACCATATATCCCATGGGTGAATCTCCTCATTAACAATTTTACCAAGACTTTCTAATTTTTGATCATCATGGTTTAAAGAATTCAACTCTTTGCTTTTATCATCTTTAGATTTGTTAATAGAATCAATAGGCTTTGCCACCTCTCTGCTTTTGATAATTTTTACACCTTCTCTTTGGTGATAATGTGCAGTTTCTACATGAAATTGATTTGTCTGACTGTCCTCGTTTATTATGTCATCAGCTACTATATCTATCATGCCTTTGGAAGACTTGTATTTGATATAAACTAGAATACAGCAACTCACAAGTGCAATTAATATCACTCTTTCTTTTAGCTTCATTCTCCATTTACTCATTGATAATCTCTGTTAAAAGTTGTTTTTGCTTGAGTTTGGCTTACACTAAGAGAATGTTAAAAGAACTGGCACCAATGAATCCTTATATAAAGTCCTTTTTAGTAGAATCACAGCTCAGTTTACTTTTGATTATGTGTGATCTCTATCTGTTTTTCACAAAGAATAAACTGGTACCTGCAGGTTCATTTTATTCAACTGAACAAGCAAGTTGCACACACAACAACCCTCTACAGCTTGTCTGAAATGCCATCAGCATCAAACGTTCTTAGATGACGGCTGTTCAAAGATAATGTTCTGTTTTGGCACCTTCATTAGAGGGAAGAGTAAAAGCATTGTTAATCTCCTTAAAGACTAGGTAAATTAACTAGCTTTTTCTCAAACAAGTACTACAATTTATTAATTGAACTAGTGTACTCAGTACACTGTACACTGTACTGACATTTTTCACAATTAGCAGTCCTCTAAATCTATCTAAAAACTTTCAAGATTTTACCTTACCCTCCAAAACCTTGCACACGTTTCACTCACTCTCTTTCCTCTTCTTCCTGCTTGTTCTTTTTTTTCCGAGGTCTGTCAGTCTCTCTTTCGTGATGCAAAAATTTTGAAGTATGAACGAGGCTGTATGAAATGAGCACTTCATATTGCGGACTCTGATTGGTCAATCAACAAAATCAATTTCTTACACCAAGAATCACACAGGAGTCAATGGAAGATTTATCGCTCTTCTTTTTTCAGATGGCCTAGGTAGATAGACTGATTACCTGAGTCCCACTTTTCGCAAACAGCAGCAACAACAACAACAACCATATAGCTGTTTGCTCAAAGCGATAACTACGACTCTTGTAATAAGTCTACTAGGTAGACGATCATATGTTTAGCATAAGTTTCTCCAGTTTCTCCTGTTAGTCAGCTCTGCTCGTTCAATTTAAACGAACGGGAAATTGTAATTTACATCCAACGGCAGAATATAAACATGTCTGGTGGGGTTGGCAGCTCATCAGAAAAACTAAATAACGGCACTGTGTTTACTGATGAAGTGATTTCTGCTCTCAATGCGACACAGGAACTGCAAAACAATGTCCACAAATTATTAGAAACCTTCACCACTTGGGAAAGTCAAGATCCTGACGCTTCAGTGAATTCAGTAAAAGATACTATTAAAGCTATTCAGTCTAGCCAAAGGTAATATATATAACTGCAAGTTAGTTAATGTCAGAATTGCCATGTTGTAGGTACCCGGCCACAATCTATTATGATTTTTGGTTTAATTCCCATTAAGATCAAACTTGCCACAAAGAGCGAGGCGAGGAGAGTCACCAGCTTTCTGTAATTCCAATCAAAACGCAAAGGAACAGCAATGTGTAGTCACATTCAGACCCGTTTGCAGAGTATGGCTTTTTCCAACGAGATCTCGAGTGTGCAAGAACCCCTTTCTATTGTTCTCTCCTTTTGTTTACCCTATTGTTCTATTCAAAACTCGAGTGTTCAAGTGCCCAACTCTGCAATCTGGCATTCAGAGGAAGTGCTAGTGGGGTCATCACACTACTCCAGTCTGCAGAGTAGAATGTGGCATTTTTTGCCAAGATCTCAGCAGGTATGCAAATCCTGGTGCACTTCAGTTGAGGTCTGCAAAGAAGTCTTCAAAGTTCATCAAGTGTGCTTTTCAAGTGCTGAAATCACAATTTTTCTTACAATATTTAGCCTTTTGGGGTTTTATAACACCTTTTCATTAAACTGGAGAAATTTTTAGAAATACTTTTGCTTAAAAGAAGCATAAACTTGACTTACACCATTTTTGGCTCTAAATTTTTAACTTGTCAACCATTTTCTCAGGTACACATTAGAATAACATGCTTTGCATTCAGGTGCTCCAAGTGCCACCTTGGATTGCAATCCTAGGTGAACTTCTGCAGTCTGGGTCACACTGGTTTGATTAGCCCTGGGCTCAGCTCAGAAGCCCATACCTTGGAAAGACAGCAAATCCCAATCATCTTCATAATCTACTTATTATTACAGTACAGGCCAGAAATAACTTAACCTTGTTTTCGTACGAATTCGCACTTGCGAATTCGCACGAATTCGTGCGAAAACTTTCGAAATTCGCATATGCAAAAATCACCAACGAAATTTGATTGCGAATTCGTATTCGAAAACGGAATTTCGTTTGCGAAATCGCTTTCGAAAAAGAGTGTGAGGATTGCGTAAGAATTTACGAATTTCATTGCATTTTGAAATCATTTGCGAAATCAAGATTGAGTAAGATCGAAGGGTCACACCAAGCAAACTGAAAGACAAGTTATAATTCAGTGCGGCATTAGAATGAGGAGACTGAATTTATACGGTAGAACACGATTATTAAAGGTGTTGTAACGTAACATAACGACTGTATACTGATACGATTTGCAAGTCGGAGCGATTGAGCTATTGTTTTGGGTTTGAAATATCCAAAACACGGCTAAGTTGTTATTTTCTATCGGAACCTTAATGAACTTCAGTCTGCTTTCCCTTGTTCGATGCCGAAATCATGTTGATATTGTAATGGTTTTCTCCCTCATTAAAATCGTGAATTCAACACCTTTAGCAAGTTTGAGTTATCCTAAACCTGTAGGCACGATATTTTTTTGTTTTGTCAAGTCTTATAACTTGGTTTTCTCTGCTTCATTAGCAAAGGTTACGGTGATTCTAATAGATAAAATCTCCCCCCCGAATTTTGAACAAGATTATTTTGATTTAAAACGGCGTTTAAAACAGGATAAAATTGTAATTCTACATTTCTTTTTTCCATGCCCTTTTTATATAAATTCTTCCGTGTTTTGATATCATTTCGCATAAGATTCTAGAGGCCTTATTTTCGCAAATGATTAGCAATTGAGCACAAGGCATTGCGCAACAAATTCACAGCGAAATTCGCAAAACAATGAAGCGAAATTCGTGCGAAATTCGCAAAGAAAACACCAAACTCGTATTCAAATTCGCATAGGTTAAGTTATTTATGGCCTGTACTGTAGTTCCTGATGTTATAGATCACTTCGGCATGACGTCAGGTAGCATTAAAATTTTCCGAAATCACAGGATATCGAGTTTTAGATATGAAAATCTTATAAAGCAGCCAAAACTTAGCTTAGGTAGTTTCACTGTCCTGGTGCTTGTGTTCTTAATTTTATGAGCATTCAAAGTTCCCGATTTCATAAAGGCTTTGACTGCAAATAATGAACTTAGTGAAACTTTTTACCCCACACGGTCAAAGCCCTTATAAAATTGTGAACTTTGAACACTCGTAAAATCAATTATACAAGCGCTGAGATAGTAAAACTTTGCACCTAGACTAATTTTTGGGTGCTTTTTGCCATTTTCGCATCGAAAAATTTATATCTTGCGATTTCGAAAAATTTCTTTTCTACTGAATTGATCTATAGTTCTTGTCTTCCTTTGTCATTTCTTTTTGCACAGAAAAATATTTTTTGCAGCACAAAAATTTATCATCTATCCAACAAGTAGGGTATAGCATTTGCTGCAAAGTGATTTGCACATTTGAGTATTTCATCAACAATAAGTACTTTTCCATTGCCTCCCTCTTGTGCCCCCACTGTCAATTTTTTACTCTATTTCTTTCTAGCGCTCTTTTTACTGTCATCTTTGGTTGAAATTCTATTTGCAGTCTATTTTGAAAACACTGACAAATTTATACTACAAATTTTCCTTCAATTTCAGTAAACTTGAGAAAACTGCAAGTACTTTTCCAAAGCTTCCAGATGCACAGCCTGTATCCCTTGGAAATTCTGGTCTAATAACCCTTGATTCTGGAGAAGATAAATCAACACTTTATAAAGATTTGCTTCATGCATACTCTTGGGTCTCTAAGGTAAAAATTGTTTGGACATTGTTGATTTTAAAATCAAAAAATTTGTGCTACAATTATTAGGAAATCAAATCAAATTTTAAATAAAGACCTACCTAAAAAGTTAAACCATAAATTTCGAACATAGAAATATCCTTAGTAGATTCAAATGCAGTGACCATATATTATTGATTGCTTATCAATGAAAGGCTGCAATTGTAGAAATTTTTCAAAATTTCAAGATATAGAAGAGTTGTTGAAACCAAATTTGTGTTGAACAGTCACAATTTAGTTTATGTGCAAAGTTTTACTATCTTAGTGCTTTTATTATTGATATTAAGAGTATCCAAAGTTAGCAACTTTATAAGGGCCTAGACCAGTTGGTTTCACTTCCAGTCACTTTTCATGGTCAAACTCTGATAGAATCGAGTGCTTCAAAGGATAATAAAATCAATAGTACCAGAGCTAGGATAGTAAAAGTTTGCAACTTGAAACATTTCATTGAAAAGGTTGAAAAGATTGAATTTTGTTGAAAAGGTCTATCGAAGCTCCACTGCCATATTTTCCTTCTGAAATTTCTGAAACTTGCAAGGGAGAAATTGTCTCCAGAAGGTCTTTTTTGTTGGCATTTTAATCCTGGACAAGGCCTCCTCCTAAACCTGGATTCAATTAAGGAGACTCATGCAACGCTATTGCAGTGTTCAAAAGGACATAAGAGATTATACCTTAAGAAAAGATCTCTGCACGCTTGGTGAAAGAGCCAAGAAGCTTTTGGAAGAGTGTATGAATTGCCTCTTGGTGTTATGTGATTTTATACATCTAATTTATCCTTTCATTTCTAACCCTACATAGCTAAATGAAGATGCAAACAGTGCCTTGGCTAGACTGAAAAGAAAGTATCCAGAACCAGAAAAACTATTTCCTGACTCAAATAAAAGGCCTAAAGATTCACCAAGGTAACAACAGTTAAAGTAATCTGGGAGCTTCAGCTTTTAGTATTTTGTTGTTACCATTATTTATATTGTTGATGATTCGTCTAGTAGTCAGCCTTTTTTTTGTTGCAGATTTCTTCAAGATATTTTATAACACGGCGTGGTACACGCAGTTTTTTTTTTATAAGCAACTTCGCTCGAGTCTAGTTAAAAAAGTTGCTTATTTTTGGACCTCTTATGGCCACCTTTTAGTAGCAAAAGTTGCTTAGTAGTTGCTTAATTTTAACTGTATATTTTTTGCCCTAAGAATAGTACAGAGGCTAGAAAAACAGCACAATTTGGAGTACAGCAAAGAAATACTATGAATAACATCAGTAAAGAAGTACCATGTAATTGTTACCATATAGAGACTTTGTATTGAAAGTTAAACGGAAACCCCTCAATGAAATGCTTCACGTAATGAGTAACACTCGGTTGATATGCGCGTTTCGACGGCAAATGAATGGAAATAGCTTCTATTTTGATCAATCCTCGGTTTCCTGCATTGATATAATTTTTTTTAATTTCAAAATGTTGCTTAGGTTTTCTCCTGTGCTACTATAGGTTGCTTAAAGTTTTAAGCCTTCTACATCTTGGTTGCTTATAAAAAAACTGCGTGTAATAACTTGTTGCGGGTTTGCTCAGTTGACAGAGCGCTTTCAGGCCCATTATTACAGATTGGATACTTGCACATAGACATTTCTTTATTTTCTTTAAAAAAACTATTGTCTTTAACTATTCTTTTCTGTGCTTTAGGTGACATTAAAAGGAGGAGGTTACGCAGATGACATAAACGAAGATGATAAACAAGTGAGAATTGTATTTTAAATCATGTATATATATATATATATATATATATATATATATATATATATATATATATATATATATATATATATATATATATATATATATATATATATATATATATATATATATATATATATATATATATATATATATATATATATATATATATATATATATATATATATATATATATATATATATATATATATATATATATATATATATATATGATGCTTGACTAGAATCCTTGAGCTAACAATCTGGTTATCAGTTCGAGTTACTCCAGACGGCTAAAATCGTATCTCTACTCTATCGGTAGGAATCTGCATTTTTCAGTATTAGTTTAAGGGCAAAATTGAAGAAAATCCTAAAATTACGCCCTGGACTGTAATCATCTTATCCAACCCTCTTGGGACTGCACTATAAGAATTTGTAGTTTCGTTGAAAGCTTGATTTACTGAGCCATTAACTAACCGACTATAATATATGGATTTTCTTTTTGATTCTTTGATATTTCATGGCATGTAGTCTGATTTTAATTTCTCATTCCTTGCAGAAGATATCGACACCTTCGAAATTCGTAACATTTAGAAAGGTAGCTATTACCTTTTTATCTTCATTTTTAATCTCCGTCTCCTAAATATTCTGTTTAATAAGAGTGTTATATTATTAGATCTGTATTCTATAATTTTATTTTAAGCTGGTATCTTCCTGATGTAATTTGATTTGGTTTTATTGAATTTTGTTTGTGTTAGAATGGAGGGTCGAAATACTATAACAGATCTCATGCCTAGGAAATTGTCCAAAAAACGGTCAGAAATATTTTTCAGTGGTGCAGTATGCGGAACTTCTATCGGCATCTTTTTAAACATATTCGGAAAATGTATTTAATTTGAATCTAGTCTATCAATATTTAATACAGCGTAAATTGAAGCATACTTGATTGAAGCTTGTTTCTTCCTAATATAATTTGATTTTATTTTATTGAATTTTGTGGATGTGGTGTTAAATGCAGGGTCCCTCGAAAACCTGCCTCATTCTAATGGTCGTCCTCAATAAATTTGAAAAATGATAGGAAATAAAAATTAAATAGAAAATCGTAATTGTTTTCGCAGATCACTGATGTAGCACAATCAGCTATTTTAAACCTTTCATCTTCTTCTGACCCAGAAAGATCAATAAAAGCCTTTGTTGTAAGTACGATTTGATACGTTTAATTTTTTAATCAATTTCCTATTAATTTATGCTTGTGACAGCATGAGTGTCTCCGATGTAAAGCACGTCTACAGTACAGGTTTTCGTAGATGGCAAGCAGACTATTTTTTCATCACTAGTAGCATCCCGAGTCTGATTGGATTTGAAGCAGAACTGCTTGATTAGAAAACTGACACCCATTCCAATAAGCTTTGGACCTCAATGCAATAGCTGACAAACTCCCCAACTAGCACAGCCCTGTCGTTTGGGTGTGGATTCTGCAATAAAGCCCTTATTGGTGCCTATAAGCGAAGGAAACGGGGGACAGTATGGGCATGCTCATCTTAGTTGTTGAGATATGCAATGATTCCCTGCATATAAGAAACAGACATATAAGAAATTTAAAGCCTGCTATTCCAAAAAGACAATGAATGATTCCCAGGATAAAAAAATTTGGTTACTTCATTAATGGGTTTCTTTATCAATTCCTTAAACATCGCTTAAGGGCACTTTTTGAAAGGGAAATGTGGCAAATTTATGAATAGTAAAATCCATACATTCTAGACTAGATGAATTATTTGACTGAACATCTATTGTTTCGCTCTGAATTACATATAACGTAGTATTTAAGTTTTTCCTTAAAGTTTTGCTATCAATATTCTTTTTTGAGAAGGGGGAAGGGTAGGTCAGAAAAAAGGCCCATCGCGACAAGACGTGATAAAAAATTCTCGCCGCGACAGTAAAAACTAAAGGTCACGGGTATAGCTAAGGATGGGTTTTTGAAAAAATTTCGTGCGACTGAGGAAACACGGTCGCAGAACATTAGTTTGGTTTAATTTTTCGGAACATGTTTTGGCTTCTCGCCTATAATGTCGCATCGTGTGGCGGGTTTTTTGACAATCGGTGACGAAACGATTGTTTTCGTGTGGAAATTCCCTAAGACCCATTCTTCTTGCCACACTAGCTGATTTTCGCAGAATTTCTGTCACAGCATTTTTGTCGCAGCGCGTAGCCACCTCAGGATTTATCAGAGCAGGACATTTCAAGTGTGTCGCATTGCCAGAACGGGTGAAAAATTGCACGTGTAGCCGCGGTTTTTTTTCAACTTCATTTTGACGCTGAAGAAGTAGAAAGATTTAAAAACCTCATAATAAAACGATGGCCTTGCTCTTCGAATTACTTGAAGCCGATCTTTGCTGTAGCTTTTGACGAAGTCAGGGGCAGCATGATCCGAATGTTTTCTTGCTGCAGTCGGCGAAGTTTGGTGTTTTTAGGTACGATGTGGTTGTTTCTCTATGTCGACAAGAGACGAAGATGATGATGATGATGCTGATGGATACCTGATGGAACGTGTAGTTTAAATATTCTTTCCCCTTTTCTATATCTTTACTGTCAGTGACATTGTCTTTCTTGAATTCTGTTTCAGAAATGGCTATCATTGTACAATACTCTGTTTACAGAAAAATGCGAGCAATGTAAAAGACATTTGAAATCAGACACAAAAGAAGGATATTTCCTTCCGCCATGTTGGAGAGATACTCATCTAAGCAAACCTTACCACCTAACGTGCAGATAGCTCCTTTAATTAATGTGAGTAACCCTGTCTTTTTATTTCTCATTCTTTCCAGCTTTATTTCAGTGCCTTTTTAAGTACTCAAGACCACAATCTACAGAGATTGGAAAGGGATGTGCCTTCGTCTGAACCCTCGCCATCCGTCATATGGTGGGGGTGGAAGTGCAAGCCACGTGAGCCAACATAGGGGATTTAGGGGCCCTACCCCCAGAAATGTCCGGGATCACACTACCCAGTGTGTCGGAAAACACCCTTACCTGCGTTTTCATGTTTTTTGTCTTTTAAAATGAAATCAACTTAAGCAGAGAGCAGAGATAATAGACGATTCGCTCATATTTGAAGACGGTGATGCAGCATGAATTGGAGTGATCCTCTATCATTTCTAATAGCAGACACATCTTCATTGTCATGAACTGGACATATGCTGACACACGATATTTATTCATCATAAGTGGGCAAACACAATTGTTATAATTGCCTTGACTGGGATTCGAACCAGTGACCTTCTGGACAACAAGCAAGGTGACTACTCCACTGCGCTCAACTGTGCAATGAAGTAGCCAGCCTAACTCGAGGTCCTTCCAGCCGCAGGTCTCCTCCACAGCCAAGGTGTTTCTTTGTGTTTCGGCTTAAAGCCTTCATCAGAGCATAGAACATATAGTGAACTGGACATATGTCGAGTAGTCACCTGGCTTGTTGTCCTGAAGGTCACTGGTTCGAATCCCAGCCAAGGCAATTATAACAATTGTGGTAGCCCTCTTCATTTTCATGAATACATAGGATCCTCTGTTGATCGTAGGTTTGGTTCTTTCGTTCTAAGGCCTTGCTGTCATTATTATAGTAATCATTATTGAAAAAGAATTTTAATCATATTTTTGTAAGCTTTATAAGACCACCATTTTAAATGTCAGGATCATACATCGAATTTCCAAGGCCAGAAACTGTGGACAAACCACTGCATGAATTGCTATCTCTTGTTGTTCATTAGATTCTCTTGAACACCCACTCTTAGGTGCCTAATTGCTGAGGGGGGTCGGAATAGGCGGGGGTTGGAACTACCGTCCGAATCTAATTGGGGGTCGGACTTTGTTTGACAAACTTTTTCTGGAAACTGCTGAAATGCAAAGCGAGGGGCCCTATAATGCTTATAGGCTAAGGAAGTCCATAGTTCAAACCAATAAATTGAGTGAACAATTGAAATTTCACACCAAGAACGTCAAAGTAAGTTGTAGTACTATATAATATAAAGTAGTAATATATAGTAAAATATATCAACATCAATATTAATGCAAACTTAATAAGCTGGAGGTCCTAATAAAAGCAGGGGGTTGGAAAATTTTTCAAAAAATTAATTAGCAGGGAGACGCCAATTAGGCACCTAAGAGCATTCCCTTACAAGTGTGTAATGCGGAAATTGTTCCTTGTATTTTTAGTTGTCACCTAAAAATACTGTTTGCAAGTTTGTGTCGTCTGACACTCCTCAGACGAGGAATATCAGAAGCAGTCGAAAATAAAGAATAATGCGGAATATAAACGCAGTAGTGGATCAAATATTTTCTAACATATTGCAAAAAGTCTTTGTGTCAGGATCACGGACGGTCTGCGATATTTGAGAACAAGGTCTCTACTTTTGTCTCCTAATTTCTCTGTTATAGATCTTGTTCCACTCGCAAACATTTGCGCATTTGCGTTCCTTTTTATTCATTTAGTACATATTTGGCAAGGCTTAGCACGAGGAATAACCATTAATACACTGCGCAAACTTTCTTTAATCAGTAAGTAAATATTTTGAATTAGGTTGTAGGAGTTATCTGATCAGAACTACAGTGTTATATTGAAGGAACCTCTCAATGATATGCTAGCGACCTTAGTGTACTCGTTCAATATGACATGACAGATCATTATCTTTGGGAAGTAGGCAACTAGATTACCATAATTCTACATATTCAGTTGCCTTCTCTTCAGTCTTTTTTCGTTAGAAAGGAACGTAATAAAGCTAAGTGACGTCATAATCAAAAGAGTCGTATATTAATAATGCTTAGGAATTATGAATCTTGTGAAGGATGTTGACCAGGCTGGTTCAGTTATGTATGTTATATTCTCATTGTTTGTAAGAATTGTAAATAGAGAATAATCAGCAAATTAGTGTCTTCTTTTGTTACTATTCTCCAAATATGGGCATTGCAGTCATGTGAGTCAAGAACACAGCTAAAGTTTATCAATAATGAATCTTGCGAACACATTTTTCAGGCGGGCTCATTTATTTGTGTTATATTCTTGTGATTTGTATGAATGTAGAATAATTAACAAATTATTGTCTTCTTGTGTCACCACCTTACATATATGGGCATTTTAGTCACGCGACTGTGCTCATTTTCGACAATAATATGTCTTGTACGGATTTACTCTGAGTGATGGTCGAATGGTTTTTCCCTTAAATTGTGTTGTTTTGATGCCGAGTAAGATTTTTTGCAATTTCTTACTCAGTTTGGTGTAGGGATCGGGAGCTCCGTTGCTTCTGTCTGGAACCAATTAGCCGTGCCTTTTCTTTCCAGCAGGATAAGAAACCTCATGAAAACCCATTTAAGAAAGTACCTTCAGCCTGCGTACAGGATTTTTTCTATAAGAACAACCTTTCTAAGAAAGACCAGGCTGAAATTTGGGTCAAACGTTTTTGCTAACCCTGCAACTATTTGAGATACGCACAAGCAAAGTTCGCCGGCGTAAAACCCTTGCCCTTGCCCGGAAACGTATTTTAAACTTGTTTCCGAGAATGGTAGAAGAGGGTGGCAAGTTTTTTTTTAATCACTTTATTTAAGTTGGTTACAAAAATAGCTAACTTTAGCAGCTAATACAAACCAACTGTAAAAAGCGCTTAAAAGCTTGAATCTAGTACTATACGGAAATACTAACAGCAAACAAGCAAAGGTATTAATGGCTAATATAATTAATACATGCGCAAAAAAGAAAAACTGCATATAAAGCTAGTGAAAAATCGTTTCAATAAGAAACAGGCAGGCTGAAATCGAAGCCAAGTGTTCTTATAAAAAAACGTGTAATAAGTCAGACTAATATTTGCAATTTTCGTCTCTTTGTAACTAAGTTGTAAAAAGTCAATAAATATCGAAACTTCAGATCGTCTGCTTTGTGACTGTTGTTGCCATGAGAACTAATGCTGCCTTCTTCCGGGTTTACAGCTTTCAGTTAGCTGCTGGTTGACAGGCGTTTTGCTGGTTTACTGAATTCAACACCTCAAAATTGCATTTTTGTATCAAAAATCAACAGAAGGCCGAAAATTGACTTTCCTTTCCTCGTCAGACAACTGTAAAGGGATCGGAACTATAAAAAGCAGAGCCAGCTTTGATTCTTTGACAGTGTATTTTGGATCTTGAGCAATCATAAATTCAGACAAGACAGGACGAAATCGAAAGGAAGAAGAATTTCTGTCCTCTGGGCATTTGAAAAGTAAATTACATTAGCCATCGAGTTTTTTATCAATTTATACACGAGAAGAGACATGAATGACTGAAGAATGGGATGCGGAAGCAGCATTTCAGCTTCTCAGCACACAAAGCAAGGTGAGGTGATATTTTCATTCATTTTTTTCACTCGTATTAACGTCATTGATCTAAACCAAAAACATCTCAGTTCAAAGATGGGTCACAGACAAGACAGACCCAGCTGTGAATGAAAAAGATACGGTAATTCTTCTTTAAGAAACAAAGTTATAAGAAACCGGTACTGCAAGGGAACTATAGAGAATGACAAAATTAACTATTATTAAGTCCGCATTTTTGTTCCGGATTTTAGCATGAAAAACCAACCAACTCAAAATCAACCATCCTGCCTGCACACTACAACACCCTCCTACCCGTCCTCTACTCATAAATTTTAGATTGTCCCTCCGTGTTAGGGTACGGTTACTTGCTAATTAGCGCCTTGCGCCACCAACCAATGCATTTTCGTTTAATTTGAACCTAAATTAACGGGAACCTCCGTAGGGACCATTCCCGTTCTACGAGTCTGGGTGTGGCCTGCTTCATACTTGAAGCCAAGAAAATGGTTTAGAGTTGAAAACTATTTGCGCTGCGACAGCGCGTTTTTTCAGGGAGAGTCGTTCCGCCAGCCTTTTTCGAAACTATTTCCAAATGTGATTATATAGTAAAAAAACATTCGTTTCTCCATTCGAGGCTCAAAATAGCCGAAACACAAACTAAGTCAAATGGAAGGAGACCATTGGGATGTATCACTTGGAGAGTTACTACTTAGCAATAGCGCTACACGTTTTTTTTTTATAAGAACAAAGTATATAAGAACATAAGGCTTCAGAGGCTGAAAAGTTAAGAAGATGCTAAGAACATTACAAGGCTTTGTGAAGCTAGAAACAAATGAAAATTTACTTTCTTAAGTGCGCTGTTCTGTTCTCAACTCTAGAAAACAGGTTAACTATCAATCGTTGTGACTATATGTGACATTTTTACATACGCGTCCCTTTTTTTAGCAATTGCCAACTAATTTGAAGAAGAACAGCTTTTTAAAAAGCAAGGAAATTAAGAACATGTTAAGAACATTTTGAGCCTTCAAATCGGAAAAATTAAGAACATTGCATGGCTTTCTTCAATTTCAGTGTTCTTATAAAAAAAAACGTGTACTTGAAGCCAAGAAAATGGTTTAGAGTTGAAAACTATTTGCGCTGCGACAGCGCGTTTTTTCAGGGAGAGTCGTTCGGCCAGCCTTTTTTCGAAACTATTTCCAAATGTGATTATATAGTAAAAAAACATTCGTTTCTCCATTCGAGGCTCAAAATAGCCGAAACACAAACTAAGTCAAATGGAAGGAGACCATTGGGATGTATTACTTGGAGAGTTACTACTTAGCAATAGCGCTATAGCGCTATAACTCAGTGGCAACGTCGGCTCTCTGGTTCTGCAGTCCAGGTTCGAATCCCATCCATTGTGGTATGCTGCTTGCGGAAAAATCTCGTGTAAAAACAGTTAATTTTGTGGTCATTTTGTTTTGAGATTTTTCCAAATACGTTGTCCATGCACAAGGTCACTATATCGTTTGCAGAGCTATCATTGTTTTACTGTAATTCCGGGCTCACCTTAGGATTTAAAGGTGTCCGCAGTTTATTTACAGTGGTTTGTCTGGATTCACTGATTAAATACCATGTTAAATACGCCCACGAATGTTGTAGTTGTTGCTGGGTAATCGAGACAGACTGTATAGATATAAAACAGGATGTTATGCGCAGTCCTGTGGTGGATACCCTCTCCTGTGGTGGTTTATTATGCTGGATGTGATGGGTTATTATTATTGATGTGGTGGTAGTTTTTACGTAATGTTTTGGATAAGCACAACTGTGGGGGGGTTATTGTGGTGGCACTGTTTGCTTGATGTGGTGGTGCTGTTGGCCTATCACAGTAGTTATTATTCATCACAGTACTCTTAGGTGCCTAATTGCCGGGGGGTCCCAATTAGCGGGGGGGTTGGATTTTTTGTTGAAAATTAATTGCCGGGGGGGTCCCAATTAGCGGGGGGTTGGATTTTTGTTGAAAATGACTCAAGACTCAGACTCAATTTTTATCTTATTTTGTCCATGCAAGACTGCTATCTATTTATTTTGTGATTTTGAATACTCTGATATGAGTTTTCAATACGCGTCACTTACGCGAAGTTGAAAAATTTAATAAGCGGGGGGGTCCTAATAAGAGCGGGAGGGTTGGAAAAATTTTCAAAAATTAATTAGCGGGGGGGACGGCAATTAGGCACCTAAGAGTACGCAAAAAATAACACCACATCAAGCATAATAACCCACCACAGTAGTGCTTATCCACCACAGTACGGAAAAACTACCACAACAGCAAGCATAATAACCCACCACAGTCGTGCTTGTCCATCACACTACCCAAAAAAATAACACCACATCAAGCATAATAACCCACCACAGTCGTGCTTATCCACCACAGTATGCGAAAAATACCACCGCATCAAGCATAACAACCCACCACACCAAGCATAGTGACCCACCACAGTAGTGATCATCCATCACAGTACGCAAAAATACTACCACATCAAGCATAACAACCAATCATATGAAGCACAATAACCTATCACAGAAGTGCTTATCCACCACAGTATGCAAAAAATACTACCACATCATGCATAACATCCCACCATATCTAGCACCATAACCCACCACAGTAGTGCGTCTCCACCACAGTATGCGAACAATACCACCACATCAAGCATAACAACCCACCACACCAAGCATAGTGACCCACCACAGTAGTGATCATCCATCACAGTACGCAAAAATACTACCACATCAAGCATAACAGCCAATCATATCAAGCACAATAACCTATCACTGTAGTGCTTATACACCACAGTACGCAAAAACAACACCGCATCAAGCATAATAACCCACCACAGTAGTGCTTATCCACCACAGTATGCAAAAAATACTACTACATCAAGCATAACATCCCATCATATATAGCACCATAACCCACCACAGTAGGGCGTCTCCACCACAGTATGCGAAAAATACCACCACATCAAGCATAATAACCAATCACAGTAGTGATCATCCATCACAGTACGCAAAAATACTACCACATTAAGCATAACAACCAATCATATCAAGCACAATAACCTATCACAGTAGTGCTTATCCACCGCAGTACGCAAAAACACCACCGGATCAAGCACAAAAACCCACCACAGTAGTGCTTATCCACCACAGTATGCGAAAAATACCACCACATCAAGCATAAAAACCCATTATACCAAGCATTATAACCCACCACAGTTGTGCTTACCCACCACAGAACGCAAAACATACTGCCACATCAAGCATAACATCCCACGATATCAATCACCATTACCCACCCCAGTAGTGCGACTCCACCACAGTTTGCAAAAAATACCACTGCAGTATGCAAAAGTACCACACCAGTAGTTCATATCCACCAAAGCAGTGCGAAGAGATTCTCTAGCATGAAACTAGAACCTGAACACAAAAATGAAGGTACAGAGTTCGAATCTGATGTCGAAATGTTTCTATGACTTAATTTTCAATTTTTTGAAAACGAGGCTGTGAGTTGAAAAGGTGTTTCAGCATATAGCGGGAAGGCCAATAGAATCAACTGAAGCGCTCCAGTAAGAAAACAGACTCTTTCTGTCAACAAAGACCGGTCTTTTGGTTTAAATGTGGACAGATTCCAAAACACATTAATGAAACAAGAGAGTTTTTTAGTTTTATTACTTCTACATAAATTTCAGTTATGCCCCCATGAGTCCCACTCTTCGCAAACAGCAACAAGAACAACAATACAGCTGTTTCCTCAGAGGGGCATTGAGCGTCCAGCAAAGACTCAATAGCGATAACCAAGGCTCGTGTAATAAGTCTAGGGAAACGTACCAAACAACATTTATCAAAATTTCTTTGCATGTGACAAGCAGAAAACGTTTTTGAAGTCTTTAAAAACATTACTAAGAAAATCCTGCTTTTCAAGCAATGTTCCGCGTGTAAAACCAATTTAGAATATTTACAGTAACAAACTATGTTTTTCATGTTGCCAGAGCTGCCCTACCTACCTTAGCTTTGAGCAGCGATGACTAGTTTTGCAGATTAAGATGAGCGCTGTAACTTTTTTTCTCGAAAGGCCACAGCCTTAAATAGCCACGTTACCCATTATACCAGAATTTGTGTTGTATGTAGTGCATGTGTGTATGCAACTCCCTTTACCAGAATTTACACTGTACAGTAGCGTAGCCGGATATGGGTCACGAGGACTGGACCCATCAAATTATCCCCATGATAGTTTTACGTACATGGCCTAAATCTGATGCATATATCTTGCTTGGTTATTTTTGTGTAAAACAACGCCCTTATTTACTTTGGCTGTCTTTCCAGTTTTGGACCTCTTGCTTTGTAGCTGAAGCTGAAGCTGACACTGTACACTACATTGGACTGTAAACTATACCGATATATATATATCTACTCGATTCACTTAACACTATACTTTATTATCTAAAGCACCACATTCACATACTCAGTACTTAGAGATTGACATCAAAATCCTGCACTTTTCTAGAATTTATACCTCTCTCTAGACTTACTACATGAGTCGTAGTTATCGCTATTGAATTGAATTGCTGGACGCTCTAACTAACGAACTGACTCATTGTGGGCTTGAATCGCTAAATCAACCAATCAGAATGCTTACTTCGAAATACTGCTCTCTGACTGGTGTGCCAATTTTTTGGTGCGAGACGCCACTTTCAGATGATATAAGGAAACCAGTCCCTGACTGTAGTGAACAACAACAACATCATCAATTCAATTCAATGTGAGTGAAAGTTAGGGACTTTGGAAGCAAGTCTACCTCTTCTCTACTTAGCTACTACGCGTATACACCTTTTCAACTAAGGGCCTCGTTTTCAAAAAATTTTAAAATTGTTTCACAGAAGCATTTCGAATTCAGCACCTTTGTTTTAGTGTTTGGGCAAATTTTTACGCTTCTAGTCCTTACGATGCTGATTTTTAAGCGATTAAAACTTTGAAAAGTTATGGGGGATTTGACCCTGAAAAATGACTGGGGGTGTAAAATTTCACCCCGAGCGATTTTTCACGGTCAAATCCTTTATAAATTTTCAAACTTTCAATCGCTATAAAATCAACATCGTAGGGACTAGAAGCGTAAAAATTTGCGTCAACACTAAAATCATGGTGCTGAATCTGAGTCGGAGGTTGACATTTTCGTACGAACAAATTTTCGTAAATTTTGAGAACGAGGCTCTTAGTTGAAAATGTGTATTACTGGAATTTGTTCGAGATAGCCAATGTTCGAACTAACGGATGCCCAATATTAATATAAAAAATTATAGTTTTTAAGTCAGAAAAGGAACCCCTATTAACATGCAGGGTTACAGATCCCAAATTTCATCTAACAAGTCTGGTATTTTTTACATATGAGTCAAAGCTCATCTGCTTTCATCCCTACTATTGGCGAAATTGAGATAATGGCGATGCAGCACATCTCGAAAGAGAGCAGCTTCATCTATTGTATACATGGGCAGCATTGCTGCCATTCCCGCTCCGCTAGGCGAACTTATACATATTTTCAGCCTGTCTCTTTATCTAGTTGTGCGGAAAATTTGGCAAAGTTCGAGTTAAAGAGCAGGGTTTCCTCCATGGGAAATCGAAAATGGTTCGAGACAGCGAATGTTCGAGATAACGGGGTTCGAGATGGCGGATGATTTTTCTATACAAACCCTTATACCAAAACGAGGGGAAATGGAAAATCGTTCGAGATAGCGAATGTTCGAGATAGCGGGCAGTCGAGATAGCGGATGTCAACTGTATATGAACAAACCTTTAACTGAAAATTTTGGGTTTTGCCAATGAACTGAAAAGTCCTAGCTACACTGGCTGCGTCACTGCGGTCGGGAAAAGGCAAAGACACGCTGAAGTCTAGGTTTGAGGAGGTTGAAGGGCAACATGACTCCTTACTACATGAATAGCTAATAGTATTAATTAAGGTGTCGCATTTCTTTGTGCTTAACGCGTTGAAAGATAACTGAACTGATTAAGATCAAGCCAGTCAATCAGGTGTGTGTACGGGGTGTGTAATAGTTATTCGAAATATGTATATCTCGCTTCAGCACATTTGTAAGGAAATTTTCGCTAGGAGATATTCTTCAGAAAGGGCCCGAAAGATTTATAACCGAAAGAAGCGAACAGGTCCAGGCTGCGGTAAAATACATTAAGAATGTCACAGTTGCTCCATAGTCAATAGAAAAGAGACTTTTCTAGAGACTTTTCTATTGACTATGGGTGCTATTGTCAATAGAAGCTTCAAAGGACTAATTCAACACGAAGTCGCATTTCTATCTCGTACGAAGCTAAAAAAAAACATTATCTTTATCAATACTGCCAATGTCTAAAATACATAATGTAGCTAATTAAAGACAGCCGTTGTCACTTCCAGTTGATTCTCAAAACATACTTTGGTAAGTGGGAATCGAGAAGGGCCCAAACTACTGGGGAAATTGACTGATTTTGGAGCTCACTTCTGGATGGGCATTGGGCCTGGTACACTGTTAAAAATGCTGTCTCACTCCCTGTTTCTCGCAAACATTATAAGGCCGCTCTTTCACTCCTTGACAAAGCAATTTTGCATTGAAAATTTGTCTCACAGCTACACGGGTAAAATGCATGTAGTTTTTAGTGCGTATGTAGTTCACGATGAACATGCATGCTGGGGTTATTACCCTCGGGCCGGCTGGACACAATACTATATAAGCGTTATGTAGCGTTTTGCGTTTGCCTTGATAAATCGGATGGCTTGTTTTCAAACTTGATTGAATGGGCTTGAGTGGGTTGCGATGGAAGATCATGCAAGGACCTAATTAGTTGGGCTTGGATGGGCTGGTGGGCTGGAATAAGCGGGGGCTGTAATTTAACCCCAAGATACTTGAGTAACCCTTTTAGTTTTACTTCCTACTTTCCTTGTAATTTACGTTTTCGATATTCGTTAAATTTTTTGCGGTGTCCGTTTTTTAGGAGTGTCTGAAAGCATAGCTACGCTGTGGTCATATTTAAGATTGTCGCTTTCACCCACTGAGGTTATCCAAATTTTGCAACCTTTGACCATCTTTCCATTGGGTCTTTGACTTGCGTAGTACAGATCAGTGGATTAAAATGCTAATACGAGAAGTGGAGTTTGAATGACTTTCAGAGGAATTACTGAACAAGACTTTGAATCCTCCGAAAGCTTCTGAAACCCTCCAAACAAGTTTCGAATTCTTTTATGGTCCACTTGGCCGATACATGTTTTTTTATAAGGAACACCTTTATGAGGAACTCAAGGTTGAAAATTCCCAAAAAACAATATATTACCTATCGTTCTGCGAAAAGAGAGTCTTTGCTTCACTCAATTTATATTTGAAGTTAGAAACTGAAGCAGATTTATGTGAATTGGCTGTAAAAATTAGTATTTAAACATATCTCGTGACAAGGAACAGTTTAAGGAACTTCAGCCTCATTTTGTTGAAAAGTTAAGGAACTCCAGCCTCAACTGAGACCGAAAGTTCCTTATAAAAAGCACATTTGTAGTCGTATAGTTAATTGGAAGAAAGTAAACTAACCCGAGAGAGAAGCTCTACTACGCCAATCTAAGATGTTGTCAAAGAGGCGACCAAAATACATGAAACAGTCAAACTTGCAACAATTTCCTTAATTTGAGGATAATTAATAGACTTATCACATTACATATCACAGGTCTAGTCCCTTTCATAAAAACAGCAGCAGCAACAACAACAACAACAACAACGGGATAACTGTTTGTTCCATTTTAGACCCATCTGCCACAACAATTTACGTTTACGTCACCAATCAGAGTGCCTTATCTGTCACGTGATAATTTTCTTCAAAATCTAATTTGAGCTGTTTTGAAGTTGTTTAAATAGTTGATAGCAGGCGATAACTAACTGGAACTCGTGTAATAAGTCTAGGTAATTCGTACTGCAGTTTCTTAATTTGTTTGCTAATCCGAGGAGTCAATTTCTTATTAAAAAAAGTTGCATTTTTGGAAAATTGTGAATAGCAAAATGTTGATGCAAATCTGAAGTAATTTTTTTATTCTCTTTCGATCATATTAAGGGATCTGGAACTAGCCAAGTTGTAAATATTTAAAACTGGAAACTTGTTAGATGTGCTCATGGGTGGTTAGACACCGGTACATAGACGGAGGAATAATTTTTATATCATGAAATATGTGTACAACTGCAGTGTTTAACCACCCAATGTCTGCTATCTCCTTGTTAAGATAGAACTGCGAGGATTTGTGAGGACAAAGGATCAGCTAAATGAAATTGTTACAATTTTAATGAAACAGAACTTCCCTACTGGATTATGGAAAGCTGCGGCCAAATTGTATTGCTCTTTTATTTGCATCTTGCGTCATTCTGGCTTGTGACTCAAAAGGAACTGAAAAGCATTAGTTATGCTTCGTGGAATACACTTAAACATAAGAAGGAAATGTTATTGTAACTTATCATTAGAATGACGTACGTAAAAGATAAAATGTCTTTAGAAACTAAGTTGATTAATAAAGCGTAAATTCATCCAACCGATATTTCATATATTTGATCTGCATGGTCTGAGCCTGTAGTGAGAGATCCTAAATTTTTATAAGAAACCTCCTACACGTTTTTTTTACAATAAACTACTTGTCTGAGCTAAGGCTTCATTTTTCAACAATGAATGGAACCGGTTTCTAATTCTTGATTCTTTTGCAGTAACAAGAGCATTCAACATTGAAAAGTTCCTTAATGATTTTATCTCTAGTCTAGTAGTAGCTATAAGTTCTTTACATTTTCGGGCCTTCTACATGTAGGTTCTTTATAAAAGGATTCTTTATAAATAAAGCGTGTACGATGAGAATTATGTTGGTAATCCGTTATTTAGTTGTATAAACCGTCTTGTTTTTGAAAATAGCTTTTCCCAGTTTTCATCCGAGCATCAACAGTTAAACTTCAAGAATCCTAGATCCACCCCTGACTTCCTTAAAGTTCATTGATTTTTCGAGAATTTTCAGCTTCGAGGCACCGGGGGGTTCTTCCATCAACAATTTCGAGCGTATTTATCTAGCCAAGGGTATCATTGTGGTAGAACGGCGGCAGACCAATACCCAAAATTTAGTCAAGAGCCCCCCTGTGCTTCGAGTTCCTTTCAAAGGTGTTCGTTATATAAGAAACTGCACAAACTTTCGTGAGAATCAAGTAAATCATCTAGAATGAACTACAATCTTGGACAAAATATATTGGAACAGCCTAAATAGTTTTGCCATAATCTGTTGATTCCCCCTTTCTCTCCCGTTACAAGTTGTCTTGCTCTACTACCAACATTGTTTTGGGGGGTAAAAGGGGGAAGAATTGGAGTTATGGAAGTAGAAAATCAATGGAATAGGCCATATTCCTTGGAGAAAATGCCTTGTTCCAAATATTTTGTCCAAGATTGTAGATTAGAAAGTTGACTGAAAAGCAAAAGAACATTGATTAAAATAAAGATAGCTAATGTTTCAGAACATTTCAGATAGCTAATTTCTGTTAAAACGATAGGATTTCTAAGGAAGCTGCTTAGAAACACTTGTATTTCTAGCAAGGGTGTACGTGGTGTCCAAAGAGTGAATTGCCACATGTCAATCCAGCACCTGCAGTCGAACAAATCGAGGTTGTCCGAGGCGTTTTAGAGTCGGGAATGCAGGATGCGTAAATTTGTCATGTTTAGGAATGCGGACACGAAAATGGAACATTTGACAAAAGAGGGTGGTTGAAAGAAAAAAGGGACACACGTGAGTTTTTTCAGTTCATTGCGGCAGATGTGACCAGTGACCCGCCCCTGAAGCCCCGGCCAAACGTCTCTTCGATTTTTCACTCAATTTTTCACTTGACAAGACATCGAATTAAAAATAAACTCGTTGGGCCAGGGAGTTGAGTGGCGACCAGTGGTGTTGAGAGCCCTCGACTTTTGGTTTCTTGCTAAGTCTCTGGTATTATTTTATTCCTTACGAGTATGAATGAAAAGGATTCATACAGCTTACAGCTCATAATAGGATATGATTTTTCGAGTTGATATAGACATTTTATTTTGGACGATTATGGAAATTTCCAAATTCTCAAAATCCTGATTTTTCGATGCTAAAATCACATAAAGCATCCAAAGACCAAAATGCAATGTTTCACTATCCTGACAATGGTGGAATTAATTCAACAAGCGTTCCAACTTAAGTTCCCCATTCCATTCCATAAGGGCTTTGACCGTGAAAGTGACGGGTGGTGATTAAGGAGGGGGCTTTGGGATTTCACGGGATGCGGGTTTAGCCGATTTCGACCTCGGTTTTCGGGTTTTTCTAGAAAATCGTGCGGGTTTTCGGGTCAAGTATATTTAACGGGCAACGGGTTTTAGACTGATTACCTGAGTCGTAGTTATCGCTATTGAAATGAATCGCCTGGACGCTCAAACTACGACTCATAATCGAACGGTTATCTTTCTGGACTTACTTTTTCTGCCTCGTTCTCAAATTACCATGGTGACAATGATGTCAACGGTAAGTGGTTGTAATGGCCTAAATTTACCGGGTCTAAAACGCCGTGAAAAGCAATGTTTCTTTGTGTTAAAACTCAACTTACTATTTGTTTTGCAGAAAGCTCTTACCAATCCAGCTTTTTCGATATTTGTTCCAAACATTTTGCAAAATTTAGTACTAAATCGGCTGCCGAATAGGGCTCGTATATTTTGCTGTGAGGAGGCAACGAACCAGCCTCGTTTCCACGGGGAACAATTTTTTGTTCCCGCCAGTCCCAGAAAATGTCCGTAATATTATGAGTCCCAGTTTGAGCGATCTCGGTTTGGTGTAGTCTCGGTCTGGTGAGCGATAACTGGGACTCAGGTAATAAGTCTAAACCAGTTGCTTATTAAAAAAAGTCCATTTTTAATTTAAAAGCAGAGCAAAGACCCTGGCTTACTGAACGCAACCACTTAATTCTACATCAAGTAGAAGTGTAAAGAAATGCACACTCTGTGTTACTGTATGTTACATAAAATGTAATGAAACACTGCCAGTGTCGCATTTCATGGCAATAAATATGCCAATTTAGTAAGAAAAAGGACCTCTGTCTTGTTTTACGTATTGATATCAGATACTTTAAAACCATTTGCCTAAAGGTTGTTACTTGAAGCAGCTGTTTTTCTGTTCTTGGTTTATCCTTCACTGCAATTTACGTCATAAGCAAAGGTTTGATCGATTTAACTTCCATAAATTTCTTCCAGAGGAAATTCCTAAGTCCGGGTCAGTTTCGATTAGTAGTAGCAACCTGGAGGCGTTGTTAGGCATAATTCAATGTCATTTTGATGACCTTGACCTTGGAATCGACGCACTTCCTGTAAGCAGACCTTGGATTTTTAATCGCATGGGCGTCTAAGAGGAACATAATTTTGGCATAAATAGCTGGGATGCAGCCACGGAGTAACCACTAAGCACTTGCACAGAACAAGACAAGACCAAGAGACATCAACCAAAGAAAGGGCAAAGGTCGTTTGAATCTTAAGAGTTATCGTGAACTTACTAAGGTGAGAACGTCTTAATTTTTTTTTCATTTTTATCACGTCAATTTTATAAGATTCTTGTAAAGAAAGAGCAGGGTGTTATTTGTACTGTTGAAAATTGTCAGAGTTAGGGAAGTTTGAGTTATCGGGGCTCTCGATAACTCGAATTTCAAGGTTTAAACACTATACTTCGAGTTATGGCGAGCTTATAAGAATCCTTCATCGTTGAGTTTCACTTTTTTAATAAGCAACTGGTCAATCAGCAACTAGGGCTGAGATTTTGTTAAAATTTTTGGTGAAATAGCTTTCTTTACATTGTACATCATTGCAAAGGTGTCAATTTCATTGAAAAGCCAGAAAAGAGCTAAAATAAGAGGTTTTAGGGGGGTACCGTACCGTACCATTCGGTGAGGGCTGAAATTCTAGATATGTTAATTAACCAACTCTTTGAGGGTTGGACCAAAGTCCAGTTGCTTATTGAAAAAAAGTGTATAACTTTAAGTGCATGCACAACGGTTTTTCGCTGAAAAGGTTTTGCCCAGTATTGAATTACTCGATTTTCATTCTTTGAGTCCAGAGGAATGGAATTTTTTTAAACGATTCTTAACTGTGATTAAAAGTAAATCAAATCCTTAAGCATAGGCAAATTTTACTTTTTAACTGCTTTTTTTAATCTTTAGCGAACCACAGATTTCAGCAATTTTAATAAAAGTGATTTTCTAATCTATAAAAAAATGTAGCAATTTTTTCCTATTGCATGTAGCTACTGCATGGCTTTTAACAATGCAAGAAACAGCTCAAAGACTGCTCAAAGACTGTTGAATATTTCTTTTAAAAAGTCTTTTGTCTTTCTTGCAGAATGGGAACCATAGCTGGAGAAGGGACAAAAATGACCACAAAAGAAGAAAATGATATCAAATTGAGAAAGTAGGTTTCAGTTTGAATTTTTAATTAAGTACACGCAGCAACTGCTTATAAGCAACCAAGATGTAGAAAGCCTAAAACTTCAAGCAACGTATAGTAAGTACAGGAGAAAACCTAAGCAGCATTTTAAATTTTAAATAATTTATATCACTACAAGCAATAAAGGATTGATCAACATAGAAGCTATTTCCATTCATTCACCGTCTAAGCTCACATATCAACGGAGTTTTACTCACTACGTGAAGCATTTCATTGAGGGGTTTCAGTTTAACTTTCAATACAAAGTCTCTATATGTTAAAAATTACATGGTACTTCTTTACTGATGTTATTTATAGTATTTCTTTGCTGTACTCCAAATTGTGCTGTTTTTCTAGTCTCTGGACTATTCTTAGGGCAAAAAATATACAGTTAAAATTAAGCAATTACTAAGCAACTTTTGGTACTAAAAGGTGGCGATAAGAGGTCCAATAACAAGCAACTTTTTGAAGTAGACCCGAGCGAAGTTGCTTATAAAAAAAAAACTGCGTGTATTTAATAATGACCATATAAGTATTCTTTTCTGAAAGATTTGAACTTGCCAACGATATAAAAGTTCTATTTTCTTAAGAAAGTAATAACAAAGTCGAAGCACCCTTTGATCTCCATTAGTGCACCCTGCCATTAACGTTTTAGAAAATTTTCGATCAACGAAATTATTTTTAAAACCTCCCTTCGCAGAGAGTTTTAATGTCGGTTTCCTCCTTGATGGAAAACCCTTAGCTAAGAAAAACTCTGGGACAACGTGAAGATATGATGACTATATGATTATGATTATGAAACTCTATCGCCACTTTAACAAAGGAAATATTAAATAATAGAAATTTATGTACTGCATATACACTCTTTTTTAAAAAGAATATTGTTTATAAGAATATTCAGGCTCAGAATCATCCTATTTTTAAGAATATTGTAAGAATATTGCTCAGCCTCAGCTCCCATATTTGTGTCTAATTTTTCAGCAGATCGAAACTTTATGATCGTTACGAACACTCTTGTTGTTATAATAGTTAAATTTTTCTTTCCATCGACCATTTCCTCGTAATGAGATGATTTTTCTTTTAAATATATTCCCCTGAAACCATATCAGGTTTGAAAAAATAAGAATACTTTAAGAATATATTCAGGGTCAAAACGAACATTTACTATGAATATTGAGGCTGGACAAAATTTATAGTATTCTTATAAAAAAAGAGTGTATTTTTAGTTCTTTGTCACGGCCCCCTGGAAAGCAGTTTGAAGGGACTAACAACGTGCTTTGATAAGTAAAACTGAATGAAAAAAAAAATACGAACATCTAAAACTTATTACCTATCATTTTGGCGCCCTTTTAATTTTCACGTCTTATTTGCGTCTCTAATTTTGGCACTCCTGCTTAAAGTGGTTTTTGCGCCCGTCTTATTTTCGTGCACCCAGCAAAGCAGGTAATAGTTTCCCCTCTGATTTCGGATAAAATGACAAATCAGTTCATTTGAAACGAAACTAGTTACATAAAATCACACAAATTTTCGCAGAAAGACAGTCAATGGTAGCTCAAAATTCAAGTCTCAGTTACAAAGAATTTCGTGCATCTTTTATTTTCGCGAAGACTTCGGTACGAAAAGATCTTCCTTTTTTAATTTTCGCGTCGTTAATCTGCACAAAAATCAAACGGGTGCGAAAATCAAGGAACTGAGGTAACATTAATAGGTATCCTTATGCACTGCTAGTTTTTAGGTTTTATTCTCTCTGAACTCTGAATTTTTCAATCTTTTCAAAACTTGAACATAAACCATTACAGATTCAAACCTTCCAACCCACGTGTATTGGACGTCGATTTCGAATCACCTAACCATTAATTCTTAAATAATTTTCTGACCGCCTGACTATTCCAACTCCATACATATGCAGTTGTGGAGATCCAGGAAATGAGGGGCTTTTCGTTATTTCAGGGCCTTCACCTACATTTGACTGCTACCCCCTTAAAACTCTTTTAAAGCTTGGTCGTTCGCAACCACAAACCAAAAATTCCGAGCCACCATTAATCTGGCCATGCTCCTCAGAGCTGTTGAGCCTTTTGTCTAACATAACAAGTTAGCATGATGGCCTGTGTTCTGTCATCATAGGAGCAAGTTGGGCGAATGTACACAGGCCCAATTGCAAATAATCCAAATTTCAGCCCAAAGGTTGGAGTTTGGTGAAGAAAAACCTGTTTTTCCCGCGGGCCTGTAGAAGGCATGCAGAAAGTTATGGCCAGTAACAATCCAGCACACAGGAATGGAAGGGCGGGTGGGAAATTTCGCAAATATGAATGAGAAAATTCACAAGAATTTTCAGCCCTTATACACATGACAGCCTCGAAACGGCACAGAGACTCTGGAAGAGGCCCATATAGGGAGACCAGAACGCTCACTCCCGCTTTAACTCAATTAGAAATGCTTTCTAATTTTCATTTTTGGCTCTTTTTCTTGCTTTTCAACATAATTGACAAGTTTGTAACGATTAACAACCCTAGTTGCCTATTGACCAGTTGCTTATTAATCAAGTGTACAGTATTTTCAATTGCCCATTGCCAACAATAACGGCATGCCGGAATAGAATGTGGTTTGTATTGATTATTGATCCTGAAGTTCCGTACCGTCAAAATTTAGCTAATACCTTTTTCACTTCATATGGTATCATCGGCTATGTTCTCTATAGACATGGCATAGCCATAGGCATAGCAATTGCGGCATGCCGGTATCGTGTGGATGGTAGCTATTAGATTATTGATCCTGAAGTTCGGTACCGTCAAAATTTAGCTAGTACCTCTTTCACTTCATATGGTATCATCGGCTATGTTCTCTATAAGCATGGGGTAGTCATAGGCATAGCAATTGTGGCATGCCGGTATCGCGTGGATGGTATTAGGTTATTGATCCTGAAGTTCGGTACCGTCAAAATTTAATACCTTTTTCAATTCATTTGGTATCATCGGCTATGTTCTCTATAAGCATGGGGTAGTCATAGGCATAGCAATTGCGGCATGCCGGTATCGTGTGGATGGTATTAGGTTTAGGTTATTGATCCTGAAGTTCGGTACCGTCAAAATTTAATACCTTTTTCAATTCATTTGGTATCATCGGCTATGTTCTCTATAGACATAGGCATAGGCATATGGATAGCAATTGCCGCAAGACGGTATCGTGTGCATAGTATTTGTTTATTGGTTTAGAACTTCCATACCAGCAAAATTCAATACCTTTTTCACGTCATCTGGGATCATCGGCTATGTTCTCTACAAATATAGCTATAGTTTACATTAGTTACATGATTTCAATTGATACTATTAGTTTTCAAGTTCGCCTCTGTTTATAGTTTTTCGTCAAGTTTAATCCATATGAGATTAGGACAGACAAGCCTCTCCTTTAGACTGCGACATAGTTTAGATTATTGGATTGTTTTTAGCCTCTAGTTTACACTGTCAAATAGCTTACACTGTTACAGTATTGTCTTAAGACAGACAAAAAGTTACACTCCCTTTAACCCAAAGCTATCTTTCCATTCTGCATGGATTTTGCCTTTGATAACTAACTCTTTCTCTGACAACTCGTCAAGCTTTTTCTTTGTATTTCTTCCTCCTGCTTCATATTACGCACTTCAGGATCTCTTGATTAAAGTATTATTTCTTTTAAAGGCTTATACGGACTGTATCTAATGAGGGCAAGAAAGTATTGATGGAATTACTGGATCTGAAGGCAACAACTAAGAAAGATAAAAACAATGAAGAAACAGTACAGAAAGTTTCCAGTTTAATAGAACGTGGCTCAAGAAAACTTGCTGTATCCATATTCAATATTATCCTAAAGAACTGGATGTACAGTTTTGGTAAAGAATACACGAGGTCAGATTTCATGTTGCTCTTTAACAGAATCTCCGATTTGGTGGTGAAAGATTTGCCATTGCGATTTTTCTTGCCTGGATTTCCATGTAAAAGTGCCAACAAAGAGAAAAAGGTAAATCACTTTATATTTATTAAGGATTTCGTAGTCTTTCACGAGCCATGTTGCGATACCTTTCATCTCCACAAGAAATTTTTCATGTCTACTCTCATTGTGGACAAGAAATATTAAGAAACATTTTGTTACTACATATCCAAAAGAAGAAAGTAACACCCTTATACGATTAGAAATAACTAGTCTATGCCCATCTCTGACCATCGCGTCGCAAGGACTTCCGCCTCGCAAGGACCTCCATCTCTAATTAACTGTGCATCATGAACCTCCGCCTTTAAATTGCTCTGCCTTCGGTTCAAGTGGTTGTGAATCAATATAGTCACTTAAACTCAGTCACTGCTCATTTTTTTCCATTGCCCTTGTCGTTGTGTCTGTTTTTTTAAACGTCCTCAGATCCCTCGGTCAGTTATTGTGTAAGATTCTATTTGACAGCCAAGGAGCCTGGCCCACGGTCTATTCAGGTCCAGACCAATAGGCGTTCGGAATAAATCATCTGACCGTCTGACACTCCTCTCGAAAAAAGCTTTTTAGTATGTCCAAAGATGTTCCTGCTATCGCTCCCAATTTAGGGGCTGATTATATGAGAGTTTTCAGCCCGGGCTAGAATTTCAGCTCGGTTAGCCGGGTTGAAATTGACGTGGGATTATATAAACGTTTCCAGCCGGGCTGAAATCGAATACCTAAGACAATGGCGCCAAAATTGACACATTTTGACACGAAACTAAAACCACAGTCAAACTGGGCTTGCGCAAAGAGAGTTCCTAGCCAGGGCTGGAAAGAATTTGCGATTGCATGAGAAATCTCAGCCCGTTCAAGCGGGCTGGAAATCCTAGCCCGCCTAGCTGAAGGAGGGCTGGAATTCCAGCACGGGCCCGGGCTGAAATAATCTCATGTAATCACAAAATCAATTTTGCAGAGAATTGACCGGAGAGGAGGGCTGAGTTTGCAGCCCGTTTAACCGGGCTGAAATTCCAGCCCGGGCTGAAAACTCTCATATAATCGGCCCCTTAGAAGATTTGCAAGGACGATTCACAGACCATTAACAATCCTTTAAATTCAATTATTTTTTTCCAAATTTTCGAGCATTCAATAAATAAGTAAGAAATTTCAAGAGAAAAACGACAACTTTTAAACGGCAAAACATGTTTCGAACATTCTATGTTCATCTTCAGTTGCAAAAATTGTTATAAGCTAATCAAGATATTACAAGGGTTAAATAGAGCTATAAAATATTACATAACTTAATAACACACGTGAGGTAAATAATCAAATCGGTAACATTAAAGGTAAATAAAACGTACAAATGGGAATAAGTAAATAATAACGAATGAAAAAAAATAAAAGTAATTAAAAAGAAAGATTCAATTTGTAATGATAAAGTTGTTTGTTAAGCGTAGGTTTGACCCAAGAGATATGTAGCGCTTCCTTGATCTTAAGACAAAAGCTGCTATTAGCGCTGTCAAGAATAGAGAAACTATCCTCAGAGCAAAGAGGGCGGCAAGAAGGGGACTCATTAAGGTGTTTAAAAATATGTGAGTTTTGTCTGTGACCAAATGCTCCTGAATTCGTGTTGAAACTTTGTTTAAATAATTACGAATAACGAATGTCGTTATCAAAACCAAGCCAGGTGTTATTAATCTTATAGGCCCTATCAACTAGAGTCCTAATTAAACCTATTTTATACGAAAACGAAGTGAAGCTGAAAAAGTTAGTGAGTAAACCTGTGTAAGTTTTTTTACGGTAAACTGAAGTTATGGGGGTCTGGTGATTACCTTTATCAATTAATATATCTAAAAAGGGAAGTTTATTGTTATTTTCCTGTTCAATAGTAAATTTAATATTAGGGTGTTGTTGATTAATGAAGTTAAAGAATTTAAGAGCATCATCTTTATTTTTAAACAGACAGAAAGTATCGTCAACATAGCGGCGGTAAAATAAAACCTCAGAAGCGTTAAATTGTTCTAACCAAATCTTTTCATGATCAGATGTCCCATGAAGAGATTAGCTAGAACAGGGGCAAGTGGCGATCCCATACTATTATTTTTTTAAATTCATTCTAAAAGCAGAAGTTCAACTTTCTATTTGTTAGAAACGACCTGCCGATTTCGTTTGCTCATGTTTTGAAGCGATTTGCCCGTATTACAACTGATTTTTTTATCTCTCAGGTTCTTGGTAATGCTCCAGACTTTGCTGAATTCCTAGCGCTTCAATTACTCCTCACCACAGCAAGAAAATTGCAAGCCATCTATCCTCACGGAGTCATCATAACAATCATGTCTGACTATCACACATTTGATGAATACATTGGCGTAACAGAAGAACAGTACAAAATATACCATGAAGGCTTGAAGTCGATGATCAATGACATTGGTGCTGATGACGTCATTGAGCTTATTTCTTTACAAAGTTTCCCAGAATTCAAGAATGTTCCACTTCAAGATATTTCACGTGTATTGAGTGAGAAGTATGGCGGGAAACAATACCTTACCAATTTCGATGTTGCTACAGAGGTTGCTGAAGTTTTGGAAAAATACGTCAAGATGAAGAAATTCATGCTGGAAGATCAGTCACATAATTTGCCTGGTTCACCAAGGGCAAACAGAACAAAAAAATTCATCAGAGACGTTGCAAGAGGAATGATGTCTCAAGGAGTGGCACTTGATCAATTTCTAAAAACTCAATCTTATTTGAAAGACTATATCCGATTGAGCATCCATCACCATCATCCTATGACAGGAAAGTTTGCCATTGATTTATTCAAAGATCACAGCACAAACTCTGGCATTCTTCGAACACCTTGGCATCATACCGTTTTGTTTGATACCGAAAATGGTGAATTTTTCATCGACCAAAAGATCAGCATTCTTAAAGCCGTAGCTGTGGAGGGTGATTCGGGCTCTGCTTTGGTCACTGTGCAATTTGAAGACAGAGATTGGTTCTATCTCAATGTGTACTTTTCAGAAGAATATGCTGCAATGAAAGAAGAACTGTCCTTTGAAGCTCAAATGATTAAAGGTGGATGTGGAATCATTTTGACGAACAAAACAGTGGATGCTAAAGGCAACACAAAGCCAATCAAGAGTGACTGTATCAGTCCTGAGTCACTTACTGCAATGATTAAAGAGTTTGGTTTAGTGGTTCTCAGAGGATTCGAGGATTTCAAAGACGAAGATGCAATGATTGAGTTTTACAAGAAGAGAGCCGATCATGGTATCGTGCATTGGGATTTTGGGCCAATTCATAAAGTGATGCCAAGCGATGATATGCCAGGATATGTTAACAGCTACGATGGTATTCCTATTCATTTCGATTTTGTTGCTCCTCCACGTTACATGGCAATATCCCAGGCTGAGCACAGGTATGAGGATTTCATTTGCCGAGAGTTTCTGCTGTATTGTAGAGAAAACCCAGCACACGGGACTGGAGGGACAACTTTTATTGACGCACACGGTGCTGTCCTTGCTCTTTCTGGCTCCAAGAAAGAGGAATGGAAGAAGACGGTGTTGGCCTATGAAACCAAACTGAAAATGGTGCAGAATAACAAGGAGGTATACTTCGGAGGTAGCGGCAATGTCTATGAATATCCTCTGATTCAAGCATGCCCCTGGACTGGAAAAGATGTCTTAAGATGGTGGGAGTCATGGACTGAGTATGAACACCCGAACAGCACGCAGCACAATTGGTCGAAAATCCAGTCATCGTCGACATACAATAAGGAGCATGTCAGTGATTTAGAGAAAGAAATAAGGAAAATTGCATTTGATGAAAGGTTCTTTTTTGCTCATAATTATGAACAAGGAGATCAGGTTTTTGTGAATAATTACACAACTCTGCATGGAAGAGCTGGATTTGCAAGTAAAAGAGAATTGTGGAGAATACAGGCTATTCCACCAAGCGACAATTTACCAGCATATTTTAAATAAAACTGTTTAACATAATAATAAAACATTACTTACTTCTTTGAGTGGATATTTTAATATATGACATGATAATATTTATTTAAAAGTTTTTATAACGATTCTATCTGTATATCATAATGTAGCTGGACTATATAGCTAAAGCAACTAAAGGCATTTTGAAACTTTTGATATTCATTTTAACTGCATGTATTAATAGTATTTTATTTAGCCGATTATTTATTTTATTGTTTTGACAAATTCGTACAAAATCATTGATTTTGTAGTCGATTTACAATACAATTCTCCGTTTTTGTTGATTGTTTCTGGATTGTTTTTGCAGTATTTTTGCGCATTTTATCAACTTAACAAAACTTAAAAATCTGGAAGTCCTCTTCGAGAATTCGAATTTTGTACCCCTAAAAAGCAGCGCTAACCCTAATTTTCTTCCACCAGCCCTTTTCCCTCTGTTTAGAGCAAGATTACTCTTAGGCGAGGACTCGTAGAAATCGAGGGGGCTCCCTACGTTTTGAGGAATGAATCCTTTTTTTGTGAAAGTCAACTTAACTTTTCGAGCCAGACTTTGAAGTAACTTTTAAAGTGAGGATTTGAAACGAGGACGACTTTGTTATGTTGTGCAGGTTCGGTTACATTCGCAAACTGATACTCGCGTCAAATTCATTAATATTAGTATACTAGAGTTAATTAATCTTAATATTAGCAATTTACCAATGAATTCTATTCTCTCTCTTCAAAATATTTAAAAATTATTGCTGGTGTCCAATACAAAACAGAGAACAAAATAAGTTCATCAAGTTAATTTCTAAGCTTCTAAGTCACAGTAACGAATGTAGAATTGCTTTCAGTATAACTGTGCTGTATTTTTGGAAGGTTCAGAAGACCAAGAATATGTTGCAATATTAGTGGGAGTTTTCTAAGTCCTCTGTATATTATCTATTTTGCTTGAAATACATGAAATAATATGTCGACCTATATGCCCCGGGGGGTACTCATTAACTTTCAATACGGGGGGTCCATGCCACTATTTCCTTGCAGACCCCCAAATATTGAGTTTAATGTTTTGGAGACCCCAAATATTGCTATCTATTTTTGGACACCTAAAATGTTTTCTTGAGTTGAGCCATCAGTTTCATGACAATTTACAATTTATGAGCTCTCGGCAGTTGGATTGGTCATTGTAATGAATGACATCAAATCGCAAAATTCTTCCTTCAGATTTGTGGACCCCAAATATTGAATTGTTGTCCATGTTATAATTCACAGACCCCAAATATTGGATAAGCTTAAGATTTCGGATCCCAAATATTGGCATGGACCCCCGTATTGAAAGTTAATGAGTACCCCCCCTGGGCCTATACGATAGAACTCGAGGGGTGTGTCAGTGCATAATCTTGTACACCTTGACGATAAATCTTCATAAATCCCAGAAATCTTTTGAATCTTATAGATCCTATAAATCTCTTAAAAATCTCTTATTTTAGCTAGTGCACATGTGCACACATTTTGATTCACGGATGTAGGAGTATGTTAGACAACGATTGAAAGAAAAGTGCGTGTGCTCCTTAAAGACGTAATCTAACGTTGAAAAGTGTTTTGGAGACCACGTCCAATCATTTTTAGATTCATGATACAACCCTTTTTGCAAAGGCAGGTTTCAAAATATCTAGAAATATCGAAGAAATCCCCATATAAACCTTTGTAAATCTCAATAAATCCCAAAACTCTCAACACAAAAGACAAAGAGATTTAAAAATCCCATAAATCTCGTGCGCAATTTTTAGAAGTGATACACTCTTCGATAGAACTAACGCAACCTCGCCCCTAGGCCCAAAATCGAATTTCCTCGAATCTCAACCGTCAAATCGATTTTGACCCTGGTACCGGCCACAAAATCTGCCAAAATACTGGCAATTTTGGCCTAGGCATAGAAACAAGATGTAGATTCTGAAAGCAGATGTTCTTAGAAAGGAAATGCAAAGAATTTCATTTATTACTGTAAGGCAAGATACAATATCTCATGTAGCGTCATTTTTTGGTTTCATAGATGTTTTTGACATAGTTTTCGGCCTATTTTGGTGTGAAATTTTGAAGAAACTGTGACGTCACTTAAAATTTCGGTTGTTTGAACAGCCAATCAAATTGCGAATAGACAAGGCCGATACCAGGGTCGAATATGGACAGCGGAGTTTCACGTAGAGGCCTATTCACCCTGAAGACGAGGTTGAGGATTGAGCTGATCGCTGTCGCAAGGGAGCTGATATCGATTGCGACTGTCAGGAATCAATTGGCAACTACTGTGTAGTTAAACTTTCTTTGCCGTGAAACAGGAACTAGTTATAAACTTGCTGCCAGGGTACTTATGTCGACCCCAGTTAGTTGCGATAGATTAGTTCTAAAAAATCGCCGATTAGCAGTCGGCAACTAATTCCATTTTTGTGTGAACCGTACTGATTTAATCAACGTTATAGTTTATTCATAGTTAATTGGTTCATTCCAATTCATTCAATTAGTGGTATTAGATTAATATCCACAGAGAAACGTAGATTTTCACTCGATTTTCAGTTATCAGCACCCGTGCAACGTAATGTGCAGTAACAAGAAGGATGTGTAGTATAGTGGCGGATGCTAATGCAAGTGGAAGGTTATCATCAGCACAGTGGCGTGTGCGAAGTATCGTAGATGGTTATTGTCAGTAATGTCAAGAGATATCATCAGTACAGTAGAGGGTGAGAAGTATCGTAGAGGGTTGTCATCACTGGAGGGCTATCATTTGTAGCGTGGAGGAATATCATCAGTACAGTGGAGGATGTGAAGTATCGTGGAGGGTTATTATCAGTGCCGTGGAGGGTTATCATCAGTGCAGTTGAGGATGTGGAGTATCGCGGAGGGTTATCATCAGTACAGTGGAGGGTTATCATTTGTAACTTGGCGGGATATCATCGTTGAGGATGCAGAGTAACATGGAGGGTTATCATCATTATGGTGGAGGGTTCCGATGCAAACTGGAGGGTCATCGTCAGTACAGTGGGGTTTACGAATTGGTTGCATTGGCATCGTCTGCTATACTGCACATTCTCCATGTTACTGCGCATCATGTTTAACGGGTTGGAAGTTAGTGATATCAACAGCATAGTGGAGGAATATGATCAGCACAGTGGAGGAATATCATCAATACAGTGGAGGATGTTTAGTACTTTGGAGGGATATGATTAGTACCGTCTGCCGTATAGGAATATCGTCAGTTTCTTGAAAAGATTCCATATTCCATCAGCATCGTGAAGGCAATTGCTCCGGGTCCGGGTGAGATTGTTGTAGAAAATTTTCAGTCCTAAAATGATCAATATTAACATGTTACCTGGGTAGTCATATCTTTACCTGTTCTGATACTCATGGTCTTGACACCTGGAGGTGGAGATCTTCCTATAATCATAAAGATTTAACAAGAAATTCTATGCAATATTGATATTCTGAAGATAAAGAGACCTATATATTCAAACACAGCTGTTTATGATGTATTATCCTCTTCTTTATAAATTCTTAAAAAAGCTGCTGGTGTCCAATGCAAGAGAGAGAATAAAAAGCGACTGCACGACTGCTTTCTTTATAATTTTGCTGTATCAATCTTTGGCTGTACGTTAAGCAAGGATCAGAAGACTAAGAATATGTTTCCACATCTCAAAGGAGTTATGTAAGGCACCTGTATCTTTCTATTGCTTTACACACTTTTTCATAACAAACCACTTAAACTACATGGAGGCTGATGGCACTCTAAATAAGTGATATGATGACTACATTCATCAGACGATATCAATAAAACAAAACTACGACTTTCTTGGTTAATACTGTATTAAAATACTGTTTTACATATAATAAGCATCTATGATATGGTATATTTCTTTTTTTGTTAGTTAAAACAAATAGTGATGTACACTAATTCATACTAACATTAAGCAACCATAGGAATTGCATTAATTAAGTCATTTAGTGCAAAAGGAACATTCGCATTTTTTTACGAGGAACCAAGTTTTGATCAAATTTTTAAACTGTTTAGTGTTACTCGCCGTTTTGATTTCATTAGGAAGGGAATTCCATATTTTTGGCCCTTGATAACATAAGGACTTAATAGCAAAGCCTGTGGTTCTACATTTTGGTATTTCAAGAAGATTTGTGCTCCGTAGATTGTGGTCTAGGGTTTTAGGTAAAAATAGTCCTTCATGAAAACAGGATTAAGGTTGTTCAAGGTTTTGAATACCTCTAAAGCAAGGAGCCTTATCGCCAGTGGCGTAGCCAGGGTCTTTGGATTGGGGGGGGCAAAAGAATAAAAAATATGGGGGTCCGGGGGCTTGCCCCCGGAAAAATTTTTGGACAATGCCCTTCTGCAAGTCGTAAAACGGCCCTTTATAAAAGAGACTTGACGGGCTTTCAAAATGAAAAATATGTTGGACAATTCTTGCTTTGCACAAAAATTTCATGACAACAGACTTCGTGTAGGGTCTATTACTATGCCAGGGATAAATTGTTCTAAGACCTTTGAAATTCATGAAAGCTAGGTACCAAATATCTATGTTGTAACTACAAAATTTGTTACAAAGCGTTTTTAAGCATGAAAACATGGAAATAAAAGTTTCAAACTAATTAATGAGAAAGACACAAAATTAGGGGGGTCCGGGGGTAGGCTCCCCCGGAAAAAATTTCATTCTTTACCTCTAGAATGGCATATAATGCATAATTTTTGCTTGCCGAGTGTGTTCCTACTGGGTATCCGAAAACATCTCACCTCACCTGCTTGTTGGAAACACTTGCTTTCTTGTTGATGTAGAACATTCCAGCCAAGAATACATACTTATTATACGAAGCGGTGAAAATTTTCATTCTACGTTTATCTACTAGAAACATGCACTGTGTTGTGTGATCTTTCGTTTACTCTACTAATTTCCTCGTGTTTTTGCCTTTTCGTTCTATTTCGTTTTATTTCGACAACGAGAGAGAGGAGATTAACGTTTTGACTTTTCACCACATCAACAATACGGAAGAGAGAGAGGGGTCTTTTGAATAAACTTTAAATCTGTCCGACGGGACGGTAAAAACACAAGAAAGGGTCCGTACCTTTAGAGCCCTTCACACATCGAGACCTATTGCAACAGGAGGGGCGTGTGGGTTGAACAATAGACAATAGTAAACACGTGGCGCTAATTGCCGCATAAAAATTAGTAGTAGAACACTTTCCTGGAACCCAGCAGGTGGGATCGGCTTGGATGATATCTCTAACGGTTGTTAGAATTTCTCTTACTCCCCCCCCACTGATTTTATTGCAGAAATGGACTTTTCTAAAACACCAACTTTTCAACTATTGGGGACCGCCCCCCTTGCCCCCCTTGGCTACGCTACTGCTTATCGCTTGTATATGAATGGTAGTCTCCTTTGCTTCAGATAGTAGTTTTTCGTATGTAGAAGTATAGTCAGAATATGCAAGTCGTAGAGCCCTCTTATTCATCTTTTCTAGTTTGTCTTGGCTTCCTTTAGTGCATAGCATCCAAATAAGTGGACAGTAATTAAAGTGACATAAGATAAACGAGTTAATTATAATTTTTCTCTCTTTTTCTCCCATGAATCTAGCTAAGCGTTTTAGAGAATTAAGTTGTTTTGCATCTTTTTTACAAATTTTATCAACATGGGCATCAAATTTTAAATTTTCATCTATCTCTATACCTAGCAGAGTTACATTAGTTTCAACTTTTATTTTCAGATTCTCGTTAATTTCAAAATTAACCTCGATTGCCTTGTTCATGGCAAAATAGACCTTTTCAAAGAGGTCTGGGTCCGCGTGACAGATAGTGCAGCAAATTTTGCTTCAAATTCAAGAACAACTGAAGAAAGAGAGAGAGAAAAAATCAGCGAAAATAAATGTTGAAATATTTGCAGAAACTCAGGAAATAAGATACAAGTAGCTCATAAAAAGGAAAATACTTAAATTAAATGCTTCCTTTCCTTGATCAGAAAAGTTGGCTCTTAAATCCTGTCTTTCACTTTTATTCCTATAAAACGTGAATTTGATGCAAAATTTGCTGCACTTCTACTTCTGAAGCGAATGGTATCTAGGTCATTTCACACTGAGGGAATTGTATTACTCGAGACGTCCGTCATCGCCTAGAAAAATTTGCGTCGACCCAGACCTCTTTGAAAAGGTCTATTAAAAGCAAATCTAGAATTTTGATGTTTTTCTTGCGTCTGTGCTATTTTCATGGCACTAATGTGCAGTTGAAATTGAGGACATATTAAAATAACTTTGAATACTATAATTTGTTCAGAAGAGGTCCAAAAAATGAACTTTTCGAAATAGGCCTTGATTAGGCTCTTTACAAAATGGCATGCAATGTAGCCCTTTCAGAACATTCTCAACCTGGGAGGACAAATTTTGCCCTCTTTAACTTAGCAACGCCAAAATTGTATGAATGTTGCCTAGTAAAATAGCAAGTCTAACATTTTGGCAAACAAATTTGTATGTGACAGGGTTAATATGGGAAATAATTAATTTTAGAAACTCTACTATAAGTTCGGGACCAAAGTTTATTATTAAAATGATTATATTGAATATTTTGACTTTTGACTTTTAGATATATCGTTGCATGCATCACTGTCTTTATTCAGTTATCTAATGCTGCGGTGGTCCGATTATCTTGCAAACAATATGGTAACTTCAGTATCGCAAAACGCGAAACCGTGCTTTCTGGCCATGTTATGAAACGTTTACCATACCTTACTGAAAAGGAATGCAAAATCGAATGCATTTTGACTAATGGCTGTAAATCAGTGAATTACGAGACTGATGGTCACAATCATTGTGAAGTCAATAACAAAACGACTGAGGATGCAAGTGACAACGTGACATTGACAAAAAAATCTGGGTGGAAATTTTTCACGACTGATTATTTTGAACCACTGGTAAGAAATTTTATTCTTTCTTTTTGCGAGTCCTTCGTTGGGTTTGTTCTTCTTAACCAATTTTTTTTTCGGTAGTCGTTTTTTTTTCGGAATGAGTGCTTTTAGAAGCCTTTCTTCTGAAAACAGCAGGTTTTGGAGCTCGCCAAGCAAAAGTTTTTCGAGTTCCGAGACTTTCGAGAGATCCCGAAATAGACTGCAATTTTACCAGTTGCATGGAGAAAATCCACGAATGGGTCTGGGGATTAGGTAAGCAAGGGTTTTGGTGCGAAAGTTTTCGGATATCCAGAATTCCTGTTATTTTTAAAACAATGGATTCTGTTTTCGAAGCTTTCTGTTTTCGAAATTCGGAAGGGTTTGAAGGTTCAGAAGAACACGCCCTTTGTTCGTTCAAAGTCCCCCTAAAGCCAGAAGTGAAAAAGATTCTTTACCATGAGGGAACGACCATGAAGGGTCTCTTTATTTCCTCACTCTCTGTTGCTCAGTGGTTATTGTTCTGGCACTCAGGGTACAACAAATTGTTTTTATGCGATTGAGAGGCTGAAAATTATAAGAGAGAGGTACTAGGGATGTAGCCAAGGGTTCGGTGTTTTGGTTTAGGTAATAAGTTCTTGCGAAGTCGCAATACAAAATGAGCACACTTGTATTTAGGGGACAAGCTTAAGTTCCGCACTGGCTCCTTAGTTGTAGCAAAACCTACCCTGCTTTAAAGGAATAGAGACATACTTATAGCTGTATGTTTTCGAATTTTGTTTCGATGACTCTTGTATACAAACTCAAAATTGAACTATTTTGGTGCCTGTATCACCTTCAATATCTTTTGAACAGTTAGAGCCCAGGTTCCTGAATAGTAGGAGGGTCATAACATTTGAGGGGGTATTAGAAAATTGAGCCTAGCCAATGTACAATGAAATATTATGTAATACAATCATAGTCAATAGAAAAAGTTTTTTCTATTGACTATGATACAATTCAGTAATTTTCTCTGCACTACAATTCAATTCAATAAGATATAAATCAACGGTGGTGAAGCATACAGCTCTGAAGAATCACAGAGTTTAAGATACTCATCGTTTTATCCAGTTACCTTTTCGCTTGCCGTGAGAAAAAAGCTAATGAATATGAAACAAGTTTTTTCAAAAATTTAACAAAACATTGCTTCGTTCTGACACATATCAAAACTAACGACCTGCAATGTTCATACACATTTTTCTGTCAACGAAGAGAATTTTATCAAAGTACTATGAATGGTTTGAATGGTGTTGTCATGAATATTATCAATCCAACCACAACTGGTTAATGAAGGTTAACTCTCCTACATGTTTCATATAACAACAGGAGAGGACATCAGGGCTCGCGGAAAAACGAAATCACCAGACATTCGGACAACAAAATGGGGCTTTTTTCGTGACACTACACGCTTTTTATTTAATAAAAAACCTAGCTCAAGATCTATCGAATCCAAAAGTTCCTTATTTGGACCTCTTTTGATTCAATTGTAGTACCAAAAGGTTCTTTAGTAGTTACTTAATTGTAGCTGCATATTTAGTGTCATGACTATTATAAAGAGACATTTTTGTGTGAGTTTTGACTTCAATGCCCAAGACTCCGCATTCATTACTGGTCACATTACACTCATTTTTTCATAAAAAACTATGCTCTGAGCCATAAAGTAGGGTTTCTTAACTTTGAGCACAATTGGTATAAACGTTTCTTGCAGAGTTTCTTTAATTTTTTTTTACTTCTTAGCCCAAATACACGCAGTTTTTTTATAAGCAACTTCGCTCGGCTCTTGTTCAAAAAGTTGCTTATTTTTGGACCTTTTATGGCCACCTTTTAGTAGCAAAAGTTGTTTAGTAGTTACTTAATTTTAACTGTATCTTTTTGCCCTAAGAATAGTATAGAGGCTAAAAAAAACAAGCTAAATTCAACATTGCACATAAACAAACTAAAATCATTTCTTCCTCCTGATATTGTTGCCATTACAGACTTTGTATTGAAAGTTGAACGGAAACCCCTCAATAAAATGCCTCACTTAACGAGAAACACTCCGCTAATATGCGAGTTTTGACGACAAATGAATGGAAATAGCTTCCATGTTGATCAATCCTCGATTGCTTTCAGTGATAAAAATACCATTGCCCTCTACATTACTGATGATAGCCTTCCACATGCTTCAAAATAACCCTCCACAATATTCTGCATCCTCCACATTACTGATAATATCCCTCCACATTTCTGAAAGATAGCCCTCCACATTACTGAACAACCTCCACATTACTGCAATAATCCCTCCACATTACTGCACATCCTCCTTAAAACCCTTTACTCACCAGAGTTGCAAATTTGCAACAAATAGTTTTGTCGGCCATATTACCTCTGCCTCTCACTGGAGACGTTTGATTCATGCAGTATTACATAGAGTACTTCATGGGGAATCGAACGGTACCAAGATTTAGGCCCATGCTGTAGCTTCTGGAAGAATTTCAACATTTGTGTCGAACTCATTTGGGATTTTTTTGCTCGAAGGGAAATTTGGGCCTAAGCGGGAAGTATAAAATCTTGATTTATTTTCAAATAAGTAATTTAGTACAGGCAAGTATGCACTTTTCTTAAATCATTTCACTCGACCTTGCTATTAGTCAACAAACAAAGTCGATATCATTAAGGGGGCGGCTGCTATGAGGCATTGTCCTCTGGGGGGCAAAAAATAATTAAAATTTGGCCTCGCCCCCCAGGGGAAATTTTTCACCTGTTTTGTCATATTTATGTATATATCTGTCTAATAAGGAGATTTGGTTGCGAAATGACAAGTATTTCACTGTGTGGGGCGGCTGCGCAGACATTACCCTGGGTGGTTTCCTGGTGGTATTTTTTGCGTTCTGTGGTGGATAACCACTACTGTGGAAACTTTTTATGCTTGTTGTAGTGGGTTATTATTATTATGTTTGATGGATCTGTGCAATAGCCCACCAAAGTAGTGCTCATCCATCACAGCAAGCAAAAAATACCACCACAGCAGTGAGTATCCGCCACAGTGGTGCGTATATACGCTGGCGTGATACCTGGGTAGGATGTATTGTTGCGATGCGGGGACTCCTATGCTAGTGATGTTAAAGGGTTTACCTATAAAGGCTAGAAGTTATAATCATTGCACTAAATATGCGAACAAGTGACAATATGCTAAGGTGAAACATTACACCCTTTCATTTAACTAGAAGGCCTTATTGTCTATTAAATTATTGATAACTTATTTTCCTTTCTAGCTGGGAGATAATTGTAAGAAGGCAAAGCCTTGTCCTGCTGGAGTTTTATGCAAGGACACGTGCACATGCCCAGGTTACCAATGCTATCCCTGCCACAATGGGAGAGCAGGATTACACTGTGAAGGTAGTTTATCTATTACCATGCTGATGAGACTCTGTTTACCTGAATCCACTTTGATCTGTCCCGCTTTTGAACCGTACTAGTTCTTCACAGACAGGCCTAATGTGTGCAAATGTCAGGTCCCACTCTACTCGCTTTTTTTTTATAAGGAACCACTTTATAAGGAACCTACATGTAGAAGGCCCGAAAATTTAAAGAATTTATACTACTAAAGAGAAAATCATTAAGGAACTTTTGAATGTTGAATACTTTTATCACTGCAACTAATCAAGAATTAGAAAGCCAGTGCCATTCATTTGCAGTCAAAAATCACATAAATTGTCGTTAAGCATGTATCCAATGTTTCTCTGAGTAGTCTCGAGCTTTGCTCACATGCAAATGTCTCTCTTTTATTGTTAAGACCACTGTATGTGCAGTTAAAATTAAGGAACTATTAAGGAACTTTTGGAACTACAATTGCCTCAAAAGAGGCCCAAAAATAAGGAACTTTAAGAACTAGGCCTTGAGGTAGGTTCCTTATAAAAAAAAGCGTGTAGACTCAGTTTAGTGCACTAGAGCAGTTCGAAATGGGATTATAAAAAAGACTAACGTACAAATTCAAAATAGGAAGGCCTCCTGTTTATGCAGGTCCAAGTAGATTAGATCTATATAGTTACATTCGTCTATACGTTCTAGTTTGAGAACGCTTCTAAACGTGTTCCAGGCACCGTTCTCACCTCTTTACACGGGCCTTAACGGATACGATTCCAAATGGGAACACTGTTCAGAACATTCCAAAAAGACTAGTAAAGGGAGGCCTGAAAGGTTCTCGACTGTTTACACGAGCGTAAAGGGGAACTGTTTCAAGTCGGAACACTTATCTGAACACTACAACATTAAGTTGGGATAACAGATCCCAATAGGCTAAGATTCACCAAGTCCCGTATAGATTAATATGGGAACCGACAGAAATCGATTTTTCTTAGATCGGAAAAGGTTGAACTCGCCAACAATAGGCTCAATAAATTTCTCCGTCTGGGGACCGTTCAACCTTTCTCTGTGTGGTCAATATTTTAAACCATGTTTCCTGAAAACCGATTTTTTCAAAAAATTCTTTTTTCAGAGTTGCTGAATATAATGTTTTTTTTTGTTTAGTGTGGAAAAGCTGTTGGGCAGCAGTAAACAATAACAATAACAAAAATGGGGTGTATGTAATTCAGCCGACACGCATTCATAGGTATAAGGTATTTTGTGAGTGGTTGGAATTAAACACTTGGCTTGTCATTCAAAGAAGAACTCAGCACACAGTTGAGTTCAAAAAAGACTGGGAAGCATATAAAAATGGCTTTGGAGATTTGTCTGGCGACTTCTGGATCGGTTTGGAAAAGCTTCACAACATGACTGGATTTGGTAGCCCAGCAAGGCTTCATGTTACTTTTGAAACGATGGAAGGCACTAAAAATCTTCTAGTGTATAGAAAATTTGCAGTTGGCCCTGAATCTGATGGCTACAGGTTGAGCGTCGAAGGTTACCTAAGACATTCAGCAAATTTATTCGAATTTCATCATAACATGAAATTCTCTACCTTTGATAGAGATAATGATTTGGAGAATGGAAACTGCGCTTTGCGATACGGTGGTGGCTGGTGGTATAAAGGAGGCATTGGTGTAGCCTGTCAATCTGTTAATTTCAATGGCTTTTCAGATCTTACTATCGAAAATGCAATCAAAAGTTCGAAGATGATGATTAGGTGGAAGATGCAATGAGGTTGCGTTACTAAACAATAAGATTTCAATGGGACCTCAATATAACTGACATCTCCAGGACAAATGTTACCCACCATTGTAGAGAAGTGTTCGCTGTATGGACGTTTGTTTTGCAAAGAAGAAAGTATTTGTCTTTTGTTTAGAGATATCTGTTTGGAGGTATCCGTTAGCAGAGGTTTCATTGTAAAAGTGAGGCTTAGGGCGTGCTCTTTTGAACATCCAAAACCTTCAGAATTCCAAAAATAGAATTCATTGTTTTTAAAAAACAGGAATTCTGGCAATCGGAAAACTTTCGCGCCAGTATTCTTCCTTACCTCGTCCCCAGACCCATTCGCAGGATGTCTCATGGCAACTGCTAAAATTGCAGTCTCGTTCGAACTTCAAACCACGAGTCTCTCGAAGTCTCGGAAACCTGCTTTTAATGGCAGAAGGTTTTGGAGAGTTCCAAAAACCTACCGTTTTCAAAAAATGGCTTTGAAAAACAGATATTCCGAAAAAAGAAGGCTACCAAAAAGAATCAGTTTACAAAGACTGCACGTTATATTAAAGGCACAGGTTTTTTCATTTGCTGCAAATCATTCCACAGACTTACATAGAAGAAGGAAAGTGAAAGGAACTTTGAGTGCTATGTAGAATTAAGATATCAATCAATATTAATCACATATCAGATATTAAATTATAGGCGGAACCCAGAATAGCATTCAAATACTCGAGGAAACAAATAATAACGCTTGACATGAGTTTTGGGACTCATGGGCTCAGCCAAAGAGCAATTTACCCCATTTTAACGTGTATGCCATTCAGGGGGATACCAGTACGGTTTATGATATTCAGTACCGTAGACGGATATCATGATTGCCTTAGGAATCACCTCTGAGTATGATGGGAGATTCAGTACTGTGGAGGGGTCACATCTTGATCATCAGTATGTTTGAGGCAATATAACGATGTTTGCGGGGAAGAATCATGATTACCATGGCGGATACTCAGGTGGGGAATGCCATGATTGTCATGGTGAGTTATCCTGATTTACGCTGATTGTCATCATGTTTTCCGCCGGCATGGGGTTTTCCGTGGGGATATGCAGGATGGTGTTGGGTTATCACGATTGCGTTTTTGGATTGTATCAATGAGTGTGTTGGGAGGCATTTCTGAGGGTCGTGTAAGGGGCTACATGTCCCCCCGTTTCCTTGAGAAAATCACCCTGTTCCCTGGAGTTTTTTGGAATTTCTTTCCAGATGGATAGTCAAGAAGACTGATACGGGGTGTTTGCCTGATCCCTTATCCACAATATTCCCTTATTCCCTTTTAATTATGGCCACGTTCCCTTATTCCCTCTTATGGTTCCCTGGATACATTTCGCATATTCCCATGTTCCCTGAAACCCGTAAACGACCTGTAGTAGTTTGCATACAATCCTCATATTCTAGCATATTCACATACAATATCATTTTTAGTTACTCTTAGGTGCCTAATCGCTGGTGGGGGGTCGGAAAAGGTAGGGGGCTGGAACTGCAGTCAGGATCTAATTAGCGGGGGATTGGAATAAACGGGGGGTCGGACTTTGTTCGACAAACATTGTCAAGAAACTGCTGAAATGCAGTGTGAAGGGCCGTTCTGTAGTTGTAGGCTAAGGAAATCCATAGTTAACACCAAGAAATAGAGTATAAAAGTGAAATTTCAATCAAGAACCTTGAGTAAGTTAAGTGAGAAATATCAACATCAATATTAATGCAAATCTTAATAAGCGAGGGCCCTAATAAGAGCGGGGGCAGTTGGAATTTTTTAAATTGATTAGCGGGGGATGGCAATTAAGCACCTAAGAGTATTCATTTTTAGCAAGCCATATTTGGAAACATCCGTAGCATCACCAGCATAGGTTTATTCAGTCGAATTTTACTTGCACAAGGAGTCAATTCATTCTCCAGATACCCTATTTTTGTACAAACATCTATAAGTTTTCTACTTTTCTTTTCATCATTAAAAGAATGAAAAAGACAGTCTACAGTCTACTGTGAAATCCAAAGCGGGAAAAGACACAAGGTCATCTGGTCCCTATTTCGGATGACACTTACAATTCTAATACTTAAGAAAAGAAAAACAGGTAGAATCTAAGATGGCTTGGTGCCAAAGAACGAGAAAAAGACCCTAAATTCTCTCAGATGTAGGGTCCATTTGGTTTATAACATCTAAAGATTTCATTAATTGTTTGGCACCAAGCTACTCTTACAAAAACTAAACAATTATAGGGAGAGGGGTCGCTGTTTTCTAATCAAAACGCTTTGTTGCTTCGAACTTCATTCTTCCCAAGTGCTGCAAAGTTGCTGAAAACTGTGCCTGTTTACATCAAAGTCAAAGAACATTAGCAGCTTTTAAGAGCTCTTTAGATCAGATACAATTAGTTTAGATGTTGATGATATTAGTTCAAGCTAAGCCCTAAATTTATTTCTCTCTTGCAAAACATGTAAATTTGAACAGAAATAAAAAAAAGATGATTTCATTTAATATTATTTTAAGCTATTGATAATTTAGCCAACTTTAACGAACTGACACTACATGTAGCTACGTAATAACCAATGTAGGTTGTTGTACAATACTGTATAGATAGATAGATTAAACCATTGCATGCTACCCAAGTAGGTAATTCCCGCATCATCATAAGTATTACCTTATCTATCGCATACAGTGTATAGCATAGCATTCGTTTATCTGCGTTATACATTTCATATATAGCTTATTTTTCTCACTGTTATAGCTTATCGTTTCATTCCTTATAAGTAGAAAAATATTGTAAATAGTCAACTTAGATTAAGTACAAACATTGGTAGATTTTAGTTGGTAATTATTCAGAAGATTCGAGTTAATTGGTTGATACGTAGAAAAAAAGCAAATCAAAGTTTCTCTTTCGCTGGCACTCTGCGGCATGAAGTAGCGTCTACAAAGATTGGGTGAGACCGTTTCAAATTGTTCATTAGTTTTTAGATTTTAGCTAGCATATATTTTATTGGTAATTTGTACAAATCCACGTTTTACCAAATCCCCAGGGCCGCACACAAATCGAGTCTTTCTTTCACGCAAAACGTCCATTGGACGTTTTCAAATTACCCCCACGTCCCCTCCCCCCAAAACGTCCCATTGAAATCGATATTATATTGCCTTCGCAAGCAAGACTGCAAATGACCTATTACGAGCCGAGCTCCTGCGCCCTGAGTGGCCACCTCGAAGCCGAAGCAAAACATAACGCAACGCGTAAACGAAATAAATTTGACAACGAAACTTACGATAAGGATATTCCCCAATGCATAATAACTTAAATATCAAATTAAAAAGATATTTTGTAAGTCATGCGTGTCAAAAGTTTTTCCCAAAGTCGTTGCACTCAAAACGGCCTAAATTATTTCGATGTCATCTACGTACAGGCTACGTTAGGCTACGTAGGTAGGCTAAATGTATATAGAAAATGGCTGACCACTTACCGTAACTTCTCCGGTGGGTTTTGGAAAAACTTTTTTTAGCAAAAATGCAAAGTTCTCGAAAAAAATAATGATAGTCAGAAAAAATCGATATAACTGGATTTTGAAAACGTCCGGTCCTTGTACCCCCTCCCCCCCAAACGTCCAATGGACGTTTTGCGTGAAAGAATCGATATGTGTGCGGCCCTGACCTAAAATGGCGCAAAACCTTGAAGCATTGCCTTCCAAATTTTCTGGAAAATATTTCAAGCTTGTCTTCAAAAACAGCGATGTACAAACCATTTATCATGACTTTTGCTACAAACTTTCGTGGCTTCTCGAGACAAAATAGTTAAAACTTGTAATTACCATTTAAATTTTCGTTTGAAGTGTACACTTAGAGAAGAATTTTGGGTTGAAATTATTGATAACGATTTTACGTGAGTAACTTTTGAAGTTGTTGTTTTGATGCGAATATAAATTTTGTGCTTGAAGGAGTCTTCAGAAATTTTTATGGACAATTTCATTCACATACTTCAAAACTGTGGTTATCCTAAAATATTGCAAATTAATTTTGAAGCAAATTCTTGGCTTTATAGAAAAGAATTTGTAAATTTACAAAAATACCCTTATTTGGGCCGAAACAAAAGTCACTCATCTGAAATTGTTGCCCACAAAATAATCTCTGTTTTCTTTGTGAAAACTACTTTTCTCAGTAAAAATTATAACGTGGAACAAAGTCTCAGCTATTTTGCTTTGAAAAAAGAAAAAACTTTGAATCAATGGTCAAAAAGTAGTTATGCTTATTGCTTTTTATCAAGAAAACTCTTGAAATATTTTGCTCGAAATTTGGAAGGCACTGCTTTAAAGTTTTTCATTATTTTCCCCAAGAAGCAACAAGTAAATCGTTTAACTTTTATTCTAAATGAAAGTCAATGAAATTGTGAACATTTTCCGCCTAAATCAAGTTGGCGAAGCCCCGAGCCGCCATGGCTTTGTTATGTAAATTTTGTGTTGTTGGGCCTACGGCTAATGTTGGCCGCCATTTTAGGTCAAGCGTTGCAATACTTTTGTACCCTAAGTGTAGATTTTCCAAACCCACCCATGTCTACCGATAAATTCTGTTTCTTGTGGTACCCATGTGTAGAAAAAACAACGAAATTTTTTACCCATTTGTACCAATATCTCAAATGTTAATGCATGTCTAAAATGTAATATATATTTTACTACCCATGTGTAGAGATTCTTTACGAAAAATCAACCCATATGTAGGGAAATTAACGCTGAAAAAGTTACCCATTTGGGGGGCACGTCTAGTATAACGAACAATGGAAGTACCCCCCCCCCCCTGGTGTCTTATGCTACAAACTGTTGCATAAATTTTGATTTAAGCTTGACAAGCTGAGCCTTAGAACCATGTAAACTGATTATTTACAATTTGACTCTACAAACTGTCTTCTGGGGATTGTGACAATCTACCTCTGGTACAGATGGAGAATTTGATTGTTCCATCAAAAAATTGCTAGAGAATTCCACATCACTTCAGATTTTCTGCTGTTCTGCAGACCTCAATGAGGCTTTAGTACCACCAGTACACCATTTCTTGATTCGCAACAGATTTTGGAATAAACACTTTGTAATATTGTATCAGAAAATTTCCTTTCCAACAGATCTGCAAGTATGGCAGTGGTTGAAAAGATGTCCATTCTTGGTATAAGAAGCTATAGCCCAAACGATAGAAGTATTATTGAATTTCAGACGCCACTAACTTTGATTGTTGGAGCAAATGGAAGTGGAAAAACTGTGAGTTTGAATTAGGGCTTGTTCATATGAGGTGGGGTATCGTAATTTATAAACAGTGAGACGGCCTGAAACGACCTGAAACGAGATGAAATCACCTGAAACGACCTGAAACAACCTGAAACGAGCCGTCAAATTTGGAATCGAGGCTGAAACAACCTGAGACGACCTGCCATCTTAGAAACGAAGTGTTAAGGTCAAGGGATTTGTATTGTTCTTTACGCATTGTCGCATTCTTTTCTTATCACAATAGGAACATGTGTCAGTATCAAAGCAGCCATCCCTCTGGGAAGGTATTGTTCTTTATCTGTTGAAAAAAATCACTGTTGGAGCTGAAATTGATTGACTTCATATGATTTCCATATCAAAAGGAGGAGTCTGTTTTCAATTAAGATATTTGGTTGTTGTCGTTCTCCCACAAATTCCCATTACTGTATAAGCCGAGGGCATTTCACTCTGCAAAAGGCGTCTGAGATTTTCATTAAAACAAAAGGACTTTCAAGGATTTCCAAGAAAACAATAGGACTTCCAGTAAAGGTGTACGAGATTTTCAAGGAGTGAATAATGCCCCTCGGTATAAGCTTTATCGTAGTACCTTTTAAATAAAACCAGGGCTTTCTGAATTTTTTCGCCTTTTCTTTTGTTTTATTCTGAATTTTGTGTTTAACGCCAAATTCTTTAGATAAACATTTCGGTTCTGAAACTCCATCATGGAGGCATAGGGGGGGGGGGGAGGGGGGGGGGGGGGGGGAGGTTTGAAAACCGTAAAAACATTTTTTTAGCCAAAATAGTTGAAACGTAGACCTACATGTTAAAACTCTTTTAAACCACACGAAATCACCGAGGGCATTTCACTCTGCAAAAAGGCGTCTGAGACTTCCATTATAACAAAAGGACTTTCAAGGGACTTCCAAGAAAACAATAGGACTTCCAGCAAAGGTGTACCAGACTTTCAAGGAGTGAATTGCCCCTCGGAAATCACAAATTGAAAAACCGTACTTTTTGAAGGTAAAACCGTAAAACCCGAGGGGCGATTCATTCTTTGAAAACCTCGTACAACTTTGCTAGAAAACCTATTGTTTTCACAAAAGTCTCTTGGAGATCCTTTTTTTCATAAAAATCTCGTACACCTTTCTGAGGAGTGAAATGCCCCTCGGTAACACCGCCTCAAGTGTCGAAAAACCGGAAAACCGCCCATCATCATAACCCCTCATGCCCAATGACCCCTTATGGATCGGATAGACTGTCTTTCGCAGAAAATTAGGTGTCTGATGAAAGGATGGCCGCTTTGATACTGACACGTGTTCCTATTTTGATAAGAAAAGAATGCGACAATGCGCAAAGAACAATACAAATCCCTTGACCTTAACACTTCGTTGCTAAGATAGCAGGTCGTCTCAGGTCGTTTCAGCCTCGATTCCAAATTTAACGGCTGGTTTCAGGTTGTTTCAGGTTGTTTCAGGTCGTTTCAGGTGATTTCATCTCGTTTCAGGTCGTTTCAGGTCGTCTCACTGTTTATAAATTACGGTGGGGTATTCAACTTAATAAGTGGAATACCCCACGAAATAAGTAAATAACAACACAAAATAACAATGAATATTCCACATCATACATGTATTTGGAATAGCCCACTGAGGTGGGATCATGATTTTCAGCTTCTGTTCATATGTTGAATTTCAGCCTGGCAAGGTGAGCAAGACAGTCATTCCAATTTTAATGGTGCCATTCAACAGAGATGATTTTCATCGTTTATTTGATTTGCACCTGCATATAATTGCCAAATTAATACCACTTTTAGTGGGGCTTGCTCACTACAGTTTGTTCAAATTTTCATCCCACTGAGGTGAGATCTTACCAGCACTGCAATGAGTGATGGGATATCCCACTTCTCATATGAATGCCCACAAATATGCAGTTAAAGTTCTTGCAGATATAAACTGTATTATTATTATATTGTTATTATCTGTAAGAAGTTGAATTGCAGAGACTGTCATTGTTCAACTTATTTTAAAGTAGAAGATATCTTGATTGGAAATACTGTTTCCAAGCAATGTAAAGCCGTGGCTAAATGTGCAACTAGTTCCTTGAAATGGTGACAGAACATGTTCAAAAATTGTCACTGTGACCGGAAAGTCTATCAGTTGCACTGGTAGCCAGGGATGCATTTTGAAACAAAATGTCCTGCAACCTTAGGCAATATGGTTGCAGAACATTTTAACAGAGTGTGAATATAATCCGGGCAATGGCCTATCGATTCGGGCAACGGGCAGACAACTGCCCAGCGATGGAGGGCAGAAGAACTTTTGGAATCGCTTATTGTTTGTAAACCAATTTGTAAACCAATTTGGTTGAACTTTTAGCAACATATTTTGGCTTGTTGCCAGTAATGTTGCAGCATGTAGCCCATTTTGTGGACTGGCAGCACAACATATTGCTTGGTTTTTGCACCTTTTCCTGGAAATTTTCTAGGACCCTTCCTTCTTATCAGCCAGGTTGATTGTTGCAGAAATTCTGTCACAGCATTTTTGTCACAATGTGTAGCAACCTCAGGATTGTGTCACATCACCAAAAAGTCACACGTGTAGCCACCGCTTAAAGTAAGACCTAATTCTTGTCAAAATTACAAAAAATCATTGGAAAAATTGTCACAATTCCACTTCATTGTATTCGCTTATAGACAACAACAGAACACCAATTTCTTATATCAATGACATGTTTATTGCGCTGATGAGTTAGTGAACTGAGAAATGCATTTGCCTTGTTGTATCTGTTGTTTTTGCAGACAATAATTGAATGCTTGAAATATATCACCACTGGAATGATGCCACCTGGCAGCAAGAACTCTGCATTTGTTCATGATCCAAAGGTAAGGCTATCTTTTGTTTTTTTTAAAGGGACAATAGCTGTGTTCTGGTGAATTCTGACAGAGAATGGCGATGTCCAAACTTTTTTCTTTGAGTCTTCACAAGCAAAGAAAGCAATAGGGAAGGCTGGGATAATTGTCACTTATACCACTTATTGCTAAAAGATTCATTTGGTTTTTATTGCATAGCTTATATTGACATTTCAGCAAATAGTCAGAACTTATAGGATACAGTTGCTTGCAGTCCCAAAAGCCTGTTCATGTTTACCCTGACCAATGGGAATCAGTTTTCAACTACAGAAATCACGGCAGTAGAACATGCTTAAATTTCTGGAACAGTGCACTAACTAGTTGCCATGAGAAAGGAGCTATTTGCCAACTTGTTGCAAGAGCGCTTATAGATAAGTTCCAAATAATCCCTGATTAGCAGTCTGCAACTAGTTCTGACTCGGCGCAATGTCAGCATAAGCCTAGCTTAAGGTTGCTTCACTTAGTCTTGTTAAGAATTATCTTCTTTACAGGTGGCTTGCGAAAGAGAAGTGAAAGGCCAGGTGAAACTAAGATTCACTGATGTCTCTGGAAAAAGATATTTTGTTACAAGAATTATGGTTTCATCCCAGAAGGTGAAATATGCGTTTTTGATAGAAATTAACTTGATAATACCCATATCTTATGACTTAAGAGGAGATGAATAACTAAATAAGAAATATATTCAAAATTGCGATAAACAGCGGAAACATTTTCAAAATTGCGATGAATAGCGGAATCATTTTCGGGCTTAAAAGCTTTTTTCGTCTGATACTCCTCAGAGTATGAACGTCAGAAACAGACTGAAACAATAGACTAAGGCAGAATTTATACCCAGATGCAGCTCGAATTGCACCAATGAGAAAGAAAAGCTGAGTGGCATTGTATGCCGGAAAATGTTTCCGATGTTTATCTCAATTTTGAAGTTTTGTACAACTCCAAGAAATATATTAATCATAAGTGGGCTACAACCATTGTTATAATTGCCTTGACTGGGATTTAAACCAGTGAACTTCTGGACAACAAGCCAGTTGTAAAAGTCGGCAATTATAAAATCTTCATAATTTCGAGATATATCTAGAATTTTCAATTCTAAATTTGCATTGAGCACACAAAATTTTTCATGGTAAAAGCCCTCATAGAATCAGGACCTGTAAACACAAAACTTCTCCCACTCAGTCTTTCTAATATGAAAATAGGCCGCGTGCGGAATTTCGCACGCCTAAATTATGATGCGCGTGCGATGGCATGCGGTATAGAAGTTCTGATATTTTTGCCATCAAGATGATCTTAGCTGATGTAAGACTTTTTCTGTCCATTTTATCATTAACTGCTGCTTTCCTGAAATCTCTAATTGACAGAGAAGTTGTTTATAGACAGCTTAGCCTGTTCGGGAAAGGGTCTCGATTAATTAGCAACTAAACGTTCCATTACTGACTATTCCATCGCATAGCAACTCCTCGATTGAATAGCAAGGTTACTATAGACTTATTGCATGAGTCGTCAGTTTCCGCTCCTCCACCACCCCGACACCCCGCTACAACTTTCCCGGGGCAGCTGACCAGTTTTTGAGCTAACCTTTTATGAGTCCCAGTTTGAGCGATCTCATTTTAGTGTTGGCCTCGGTCTCATGAGCGATAACAGGGGACTCAGGTAATAAGCCTAAGGTTACTATTTGATTGCGCACTCACATACTGTTTCATTGCTTACCCAAAATATACGTAAGTATATCCGCTGCGGCAAAATTGGTGCAAAAGCACATCGTGAGAATACCATTGAAATCAGCGTGCAACTGCGTGAAAAAATCCTATCATTGCCCATCCAATCCTATCGGTTCTGCAACCATGCAAAATCAAGGAATAAATAATCAAACTCCCTTGACTAAGGCACCGTTTATACGAGACCGGCTCACTTTTGACCCGTATCAAAAGTGATACGGATCGGTTGCATTACACGGAGCCGCACTACTAGGCTTCCCGTTTACACAAGTGCGGATTTGATCGAGGACGACCCAAGAAAACATGGATTGGGGACATCATAGAGTGGACAAAAAAGGACGGGGTGACGTGCATCAGGATGTCAGAGGACAGAGAGGGATGGAAGAATATTGTGAAATCATCGAAGTGCCCCAACGGCCGCGAGGCTTCGGGAGTGACCTGACCTGACCTGATTCGCATGAAATAGAGGCCTAACTAACGAAGTGAGGCTGAAATTTCGAAAAAAAAATGTGGGCGTAAGCGCATTGCGCATGAGCGTTTTTTTTCAATAGGATTTAAAGTAAGCCGGATTGGCAGTTTACACGAGACCGGATCCCTTTGAAAACGTCTCGCTAAAAGGACAAAAATTGATCTGGCTATCCGTATTGACTTTGATGCGGATTGCTTGGTCTCGTGTAAACGGTAAGCGGATCCGTATCAATTTTGTTTCGGATTCAAATTTAATTTAATAAACTCTTCTTTTTATTCAACAATTCTATTTTATTTAATAAATTACATTTTATTCAAAATTTAATAAACGGTGGGTCCGAATAAGGTCCCGGGGGTGGGTGGAGCAAATTTAATAAACGTAGTTCACTCCTTTTACAAGTGGAATCTTTTCTTCCAAAATTAATAAAAATGAATAAACGGGGGGGGGGGTGGGAGGACGTTTATTTGGCACCTAAGAGTAGTTGCTCAGAAAAAGAAAAATCCTGCAGTGAGCAGGCCTAATCTTTCTTTCGAGAAAAGTCTTTAAACAATTGATTTGACTCTTGCTCTTGCAACTCGACATATGTTGAGTTTATCAGTCAAATTTTTATGTAATATTTAAGAAATAAAAAAATCATGCCAATCTTTCTTTGCAATTTTGGCGTAATTCAGGAAATTCCCAATTAATGATGAACTCAAAAGCCCCAAATTTTTTAATATCGTAGAAACTTTTGTTCATGAAATATAGAAAATTCTTTGTTTTGCACGTGCAGCTGTTCACACGCCTTGAACGATGTGGGTGTGTGTGGAGGCGTGCGTGTACGGTGCGACCACACGCCTCCAATCACAAAGACTTTCACTGACCTGAGGGCTTGTTTACATGGAGGCAAGCCAGCCCGGTTGGGCGAGCTGGCTCGGCCAAGCGAGATCTGATAGAACAATAAATTCTTTTGTTTGTGAATCTTGCGCTTACATGAACCATAACCCAGCCCGGTGAGGCTAGATCCGTGATCAAAGGACGCGGATCTCACCTGGCCATGATCTGCTGGAACAAAAGAATCTTTTGTTTGTTCACTTTGCGTTTATATGGAGAGCGGGCCAGCCCGGTCAGGCGAGGTGACATTCTGACAGGAAAGAATGGAAAAGTGTTAATAAGCAAGGCTAGCTCGGCTAACCGGGCTGGAAAATTTATCTATGTAAACGCTCTGAAAAAGGATCTCGGCTAACCAGGCTGACCAGCCTCGATGTAAACAGGCCCTGAATAAAAAAATCATCCAAATTATTTTTTTAGCTCAAGAAGATTGAAACTAAGTCTCTAGACAGTGTTATTATGAAAGAAGTGAATGGAGAGGTAAGGATTTGTTTCTGCACTCAAAGCAAAACAATGTAACCAAACTGTTACTTTATATCCTTTGAAAATAAAACCCTCTCAGACATACTGCTCATTCAATCATCATCAAATAAGCGAGATCCCGTTTTGCCGGGAAGAAATTTTATCATATAACCCAAATATAAAAAACACAAAGAAATAACAGTAGAGGCGAGATCTTGGTACAACATGTCTTGCTCTGCAAAGCGGGAAAATTTCTTCTATATAAGCAGGCCCTTAGCGTATAAACGCCAGAAACAGACCGAAGCAATTTCTGACGTTTATACTTTGAGATTTGTCAAACGAAAAGAGCTTTTCAGTATGTCCAAAAATGTTTCCACTGTTTCTCGCAATTTTGAAATTTTATACTACTCAAAGACTATTCAACATAAGAATAGGGTTTTGGCAATATTCTGTCCTAGCTAAACGAGATGTTTTCCCCATATAATTAGCCCCTTAGAAAAAGTGTGTTTTGATTGGTTTGCTTACCGTTTTAGCGTACAAGTATTAGCAGTAGATGTGCTGATATGAACAGAGAGGTAAGCTAATCTCTTAAGTGATTTATTACCTACTCTATAGGGGTCTAATAGGGAGGCAGAAGAAGATGTGATCGGGCATGTTACCGAATGGACAGGTCTGACGTTTGAGGGGGCGCTGAGGAAGGTTGGGGTCAGATGGCTGTGGAGAAGCATTTCCTGAAAGTCCGCCAACGACCCACCTCGCGGGCCAAGGGATGACTGACTGACTGACTGAGTGTTTGAATGAAAATTTGAGCAATAGATAATCTACAGAAAGAAGCAAAAGCTAAGAATCATTCATCAACCAGCAGTGGATGCATCTTTTTCTGAAAATTTCAAGGCATAGTGAATAGAGAAAAATCCATGGGAAGTGAGGTTTGCACCTGGCCGGCTTAATATAAGAAATTAATGACCCTAACTGCTCTCAAATACCAGAAGGGATTTGCTGCTATTTGAGCTTGTCAGTGTTGCGAGAGTCCTGCATCGGAAACACACAGCCAACTACATGACGAACGGAGCTTTACTGACTGGTGAGAAACTGAGTGAACTTTGTCTCGTATCACCCTAGTACTAAATGCCGACATTACAAAAAAAACGCGTAATGCCTTTACGTCACTCCTTCTTTAATGCTCCGATATTAATTTTAGATGATTACAAGACTTGGTGTTTCAAAAGCCGTTTTAGAAAATGTTATTTTCTGTCACCAAGAAGAAGCCAACTGGTACATTATATTTTATGTTCCTTTTAATAAGAGTTCAGAAATTTTAATGACAATCAGAATTGGCCAAAATACAGGGTGGCCCAAAAAAAAGGACCCCCTAACTAAATAATTTATTTATAATTTATTCTTAAGTTGGAATTTCATGAAATTAATACTACATGATACTCAACCCAAGTGAGATATATCTTGTAAATATCATGATAATCTGGGTTAGTATCTCGGAATAAATTGACTTTAAAACTTTACAATCCAAAAACGTACTGTAACAAAATATGCAACTTTATACCCTTACGTAATCCTTACGCAACAAAACAGAAAAATCAATAACTTATTCTTTCAGTCAAATGATATTCAAAATGTCCTCAATCCTGCTCAAAACAATTCACTAATATGACTGACCATACATTAATGGTCGTGACAATTTTACTCTGGGATAATGATTCTCCTTCACGCACGATTGCAGTACAGTACGCCATGATGGAATATAAACAGCTGGCTTTTGGACATCATGAATTTAATGTCCCATTGTGCCGAGATGGAAGCTCTTATCACCAACATATTTCTACACAATAGCGCACCTGACTTGAATATTACCTGGTATAAATTTGATAAAATTCCTCCTTGAGAATATTTATACAGAAATTATTTACCTAAGGGGGTCCCTTTTTTTTGGGCCACCCTGTATATTGCTAATCAATTCTTAATCCCAAATGCCTGTCGATAAAAGTAACCATCTAATCAATTCCATTCATGAAAGGGCTTTAAGAATAGCGTATAATAATAGCGAATCCCTTAGTTTTTCAGACCTATTTAGGAAAGATAATTCGGTAACAATCCACGAGTTAAACATTCAAAAGCTCTTGGTTGAAATTTTCAAAATCATGCATGGTATGAATCCAGATTTCATGAAAGACCTGTTTCTTACACACCTGTCCAGATATAATCTGCGGATATCTCACTCTGAAGTCAATAAACCTGCCACAAATAAGTACGGTCTTGATACATTGACTTTCAGAGGCAGCTCTTCATGGAATCAGATTTCTACTGAAATTAAGGCAAGTAATTCTTTGCAGGGCTTTCAGCAAAGCCTCAAAAATAACCATTGAGAGGCAAAGCTATGCAGCTGCAAGTTGTGCGCACAATTTCTGCCAAATATTGGTTATATATAAAATAATTAGCTCGACCTTATGTATATCTTAACTCTTATTTCTATTGTATTACAACTATATGTTATACTTTTATACCGTTTATTCCGATTAGAAGTAGCTGGACTTAGTTTCTAATTTCTTTTTGGTTATTTTAAAAGTTGGTTTGTATTAGCTACTTGTAGACATAGCTATTTTGTCACCAACTTAAAAGAAAGTGGTTAAAAAAATATATCTAGAATACCCCATTACAAAGAAAATTTCAATGTAAAATCTCAATATTTTCCACCTATAGTGAAATTCTTCTGCAAACCTAATCGCCCTAAAATTCGGTTTATAATAAAAACTTGATGATGAAAGTGTGTATTGTTAATTTTTTTTCATAATTCTGTCATCGCTAGTTATTGTCATTCTTTTCTTTTAACAGGCCTTTGAGTGAGGGAAAAACCCTGAAACAGAAATTTGATGACATTTTTGCGGCTACAAGGTTCGTTAATTTGTCAACAAAGCAGATGTTGTTAAATTGGATCTGCACCATGCGAAATTCTTCCTGCGAAGAGCTTTCGCGACGAAAAGTAGCAAGTCATTTTCAACTTTTCGCAATTTGCTGTCACGAACAGGAAAAGCGGTTCTGCGCATGAGCGGCAACGAAATCTTTCCTTTCGCACTAGACTTATTACCTGAGACATAATTAGCGGTTTGGCGTTAGTCTAGAGTGCAGCACGAATTGTAACCAATAGCAGTTATGATACCTCCGCAAGTGCCTTGATAGAAAGTTTTAAGTGGCCGACTGTAGCTCAATTGATTAAAACCGAAACAGCTACCATGGTCTTCAAATCTATAAATGTCCTGGCTCCTGGTGAAAACATGCAACGGCCAGAAAGCATTATCCTTTCGTGATGCTGTAGTCTGAAACCGCCTCGGTCCGGAGATTAAGCAGGCAATCTCTCCCAGACAAGATATGTTGAAATGACTTAGATTTACTATTATACATTGTAATTAGATTTAACGGAAATTAATTTGTTTTCAGCATGTATTTTTTTGCATGGCCCCCTGAAAAACAGTCGCTCTGACTGATGGGGCAGCCGTGGTTAAATAATAGAAAATGAAATGAATGAAGTGAAATGAGTCTTCCTCTGATGAGCGAGAACTGGACTCAAGTAATAAGTCTACCGTGGCACGAAGAATTTTGCCTAGTTGCGGCTTTAACAAACTAGCTTCACGAACAAGCTTTGTTAATTTAATTCAATCCATTGATTCTGTTCTATTCTATTTCATTTTCTGTCAACACGATCGTAGTTGAAGCCGCTAAGTGGAAATCAGCCTAAACTAATATCCTTAATCCAGCACATGTAGCAATGCCTGTCATTTATTATATTTAAAAAATGTCAAGTATCGCTATTTCTAATTCCATTGCAGGTACATAAAAGCACTTGAGAGTATTCGGTCATTTCGGAAAGAGCAGGTATTCGAATGATTATTTCAGTTAAATAAGTAAAATTTTCAGTACGACATTGCCTGATGTTTTAAAATTTCACTTAATATTTGTTTTGCAGAAAGCTCTTACCAACCCAGCTTTTTCGATATTCGTTCAAAACTTTTGCTTGATTTAGTACTCAAACGGCTGCCGAAAGGGTTCGTATGTTTTGCTGTTTTCCTATGAGGATGTAGTGAACAAGCCTCGTTTCAATGCGCGCTAACTTTTTGGCGCGGTCCAGTCCAGAAAAAATGCCGTAATATTATGAGTCCCAGTTTGAGCGACCTCGGTTTTGTATTAGTCTCGGTCCGATGAGCGATAACTGGGACTCAAGTAATAAGTCTAAGTACGACACTATCCGGTCGCCTTTTCCAGTGGTGGTATTTTTCCAATATCCTTGTCTTTATCTGCTGTAATATTCCTTGATCCTCTTTGATACTAATTTACTCGCTAGCCCATTTATTTGTCTTCATTTTTGTCCAGCTACACGCATTTTTTTATAAGGAAGTTCGGCGCAGGCTCAGTACTGAAAATTCCTTAACCGATTACCAAATTTGAGTACTCGATATTCCTTAGCAATTCCTTAACTTTTTACTTTAAGATTCCTCAAAATAACCAATGATCAAGGAAATATAGGTCATAAGGTGTCAGAAGACGAATAGAAATGAATACTGAATGAAAAGCATGGGTGAAAAGTATTGCTTGCTCTGCTGATGCAAAATTTCTTTATTTTAATCGAAATGTTAAGTTAAAGAAAAAGTCAGATTCCTTGGTAGTCTCCGATACAATACTAGAAATTCCTTAAGTTTTTGCCTGTCCAAGTACCACCTTCCTTATAAAACACTTCTTTATAAAAAATCCGTGTAAACCGCAGCCCTCTCAACCATTCCCACATCTATAATGTATTTTATTTTTTTCGTCAGCTTTCTTGGTCCAGTTCTCCCTTACATATACAGTATTTTCTCCAATAAGCCCCCAGGTCGTTTATAAAACTTCTTAGACTTAAGAGGGGTCATTTATTTGAGAGGGGTTTGATTAAAATTCTGCTTTTACATAGAGCCAGAAAATACTCGTTGTATCGGGTGGAGAAGTTTCAAAGGGCAATTTAGAGCCTCGTTTTCAAGATTTTTTGCACAAAATTGTTGACCCCAGATTTAGATTAAGCACTTAAACTTTAGTTCCAAGGCAATTTTTCTTGCTTCTAGCCCTAAAAAAGACGATTTTATAGCGACGAAAAGTTCTAAAACTTAAAAAGGATTTGAGGGTGAAAAATCGCTAGGGGTGAAATTTAACACCCTCAGTCATTTTCACGGTCAAATCCCTTATAAATTTCCAGACGTCTTAGGCTATAAATAGTCATTGTGGATGGACTAGAATCATAAGAACATGCCTTAGCACTAAAATGAAGGTGCTCAATCTGAATCTGGGGACAAAATTTTCACGTGACGCAATTTTCATTTTTTGAAAACGAGGCCCTTCGTTGAAGAAAGAGATATAGAGAACTGTGATGCTGTCTAAAAGCATATGTAAAAGAGAGAAGGTGACTGGAGGATATTTTATAAAACATGCAATGCTATCTACATATATATATACCATATCTATGAGCTTAAAAAGTTGCAAAATGTTTGTTGGTGGTTAAGAAGGAGCGCCTATTGGAGGGGATGCTTTGTGAGAAATTGAGATAAAGTGACTGTTGGTTTGACATTTTGTGTAAATCTGTTCATTATTTATAGGAAATGAAAAGTAATTGTATCATCAACAAGTTTCTACGCTGTTAATACTCTGGAGTGTAGAATGCTAGATTGTAATAACCGCCCTTGGCGCTCAAAAAAGGGGTGCTTAATTCATACACAGCAGAATTTGTGTTGGTTGTTATTTCAAGGGGGGGGGGGTACTTAAAAGATGGTGGTAAAGATTATCTTTTTCTTAGTGATTTTTTTCTGTTAGATTCTTTATCAAAATGAATTCAAGGATTTGTTCGGGCATTTATAAGATGGTGCTACATATAACTCTCCTACCAAACTTTTACCTGCGTTTAAAAATTGGTTTTTTTGAGTAAGAACTGTCCTTTTTCTAGATTAAGAGTGAGTTGAGTGAAACCCAAGCTCGTATGGCCGTTGCCAAAGATGAAATTCGAAAAATTGTCAAGGATCTGACACCGATCGAGGTTTGAATTGTATATTATACATAATGTTTAAATGACCTGTGTTTCAGACTAGAGTTTTGTCATACATTGAAGGTCCATGCTGTCTTTACAAGAATTTTGCCGTGCTAAATCAATGGCGTCGTGGTGTAATCTAACCGATTGGTGGTGTCAGAAGCTCAGTGTGGTCAGGGTTCGAGCCCAGCCACGTAGCGTCACAGCCAGGTTCGAAGTCTCAATTCGTTAGCCTGCTATTGAGATCCTAAAGTCTGGCGCTAAAACATGATCATCATTTTTTGATAATATGATCAGATGACCGTCTTAGCTGGAAAAAAATTAGAGTAAAATCCCAGAGGAATATTCAGATAGCTTTTGGAGTGTTCTTTAAATAATTTTGTAAAATCTCATAGATTCATAGTTAGTATAAAGAAGCTCTACCAACATTCTTAAATCTTAGATGCTCTAAAAAGAAATGCTCTACATCATCTGGTTCTGCTTGTTGCTATCGTCTAGGTCACGATAAGAAAATAATTGCAATAAATCCTTATTCACAGTTATTAATATATTCCTGTGATCATATTGGTCAAAAGAGAGTCGTGTCAGCTGATATTTTGAACCAAACACGTGAAATCTAGCGAGTGGTGCAAAATTTGCGATTTATTCCTCGTGTGATGATATAAAATTTGTGATATATTCCTCGTGTGATGATATAAAATTTGTGATTTATTCCTCGTGTGATGATATAAAATTTGTGATTTATTCCTCGTGTCATGATATATATTACTCTTGAATTGTTTGTTGCGGTGTTCCTTACAGACTAACTTCTGTTCCTCAGTGCTTTTTTTCTCATTCAGTACACAATATATGTTCTCAATATAATTCTAATAACATTACACGACGACTTCACTTCAAGAAAGACTGTTCGAAAAGGCTGCAAGAAATCACGCTCAAGATGAATTCAAGTAATGCGACTGTAAACGTCAGTATGGATTTATACAATGTGACTTTCAGAACATATAGCTGCACCAGAAAATCTGCTGGGTCGCTCGCCATTTTCTTGGCATTTCTAGCATGTCCAGTGTACATTCTAATGTTCAAGATTCTTATATATGATTTAAGCTTGAGCCTCCCTCGTTACAAAATCTTGCTCAGCTTAAACATCGCTGACAGCATTCAAATAGCTGGAGGGGCTTTGCTGAATATTCTAAGCTTCATTTTTCAAGCGAGAAGTAATTCAACTGGCTGTCAATTCATTCGGAAGTTCATGGAATATCTTGGTATTTCAACCGTTGTCAGCGCAAGTGGCAGCATCCTTCTGTTGTCTTATGAGCGCTACATTGCATGCGTTCACTGTCTCCGATTGCATGACATTGTCACCGACAATCTGGTACACAGAGCTCTATACTGCATATGGGCAGTTGCCTTCATCTGTGGCTTCATGGGCAAAGAAAGATATGAACCGAATTACACTGTCGTGGCCTTTGTTTTGACGAAATCAATCAACATCATATACACCATCGTGGTTCTTTGCAACACCGTTGTTCTTGCATTTGTCCAAATTCGCTTATATTTGCTGTCTTATAAGAAAATCAAGGTTGCTCCTGAGAATAGCTTTGGAAGACAAGCAGAGGAGAACGACACCAGGAAAGTTCAAATAAAAGTTGCTGTAGTCGCAAGCGCAGTTGTTTGCTTGTACGTCATATGTATGTGTCCGTTGGCTTTTTACATAATTTCTGTTGGATTTGACACCAAGAACGATGCCTCAGCATTCAGATTGGTATCTATTATCCTTGCGCAAGTCAACACTGTGGCTAATCCCTTTGTGTATGGTTTCGGTATGGCCGACATAAGACAGCAAATCATGACAGATTTCAGGAAAATGAAAACCGCTGTAGTTGACATGATCAGTAGAATTTTTAACTTGTAAATCGGTAATGACTTTTCAATTTGAAGAACTTTAATCTAGTACATGGGCTCTGCATCTTTATAGTTTATGATAACAATTTGATAACCTGAAATAACTCGAATATATTTAACCTGGGGAAAAAATGAAGACATTACTTAAAATTAAAGCCCTCAAAGTTACTTAAACTGTCTGAGACTGGCGTATGATTTTTGTTAATCTTAGCTCAAAGAAAGACATTTTGATTCTTTTCTTGCTAATATGTGAGTTACAATTGACAAGATTTACAATGATGTATACAGATTTCTTATACAAATTGTGTATGTATATGTAGCTATGTAGCATTGTAAGATAGCTGAATAACTGGTGTATTTAGCTTCCATGCGGAAAGAGTATCATTTGTAATGGTATGGCTACATAACAAAACATTGCTCTGAATCAAATTGAAGTAACAAATGTACTGTAAATGTATATATCTAACTCCAAACAATTGATATCTCTGATAACTAAGCTGTTATTGGTTGTTAGAGGGGTATAGCAATGAAAATCAATTAAAATTGAATTAATGAATTGGTCTATATACATTATTGTTATTGTTATCCTATCGGGCATGAATATGTCAAAGCCAGGCAACACTCAGTATTGAGCATATTGTATTATTTTGTTTTTCGAAGCTTAAATTGTTTTGGCGAGTATCTTTCAAATTTTTGATTATTGAAAATGCACATTATTGGTTCACATATTTCTCGATATAGGGAAAAGTTTTGTTTGAAAATTCTAATAGACAATGTGATATCCCATATTGTTCGCGTTTTCAACCACTGCTCTTACATATCGTATATTCTTGATTGCAATCTTTCCCAATCCTTTCTACATAGTCATATAAGCCAAGCCAATTTCCTGGACTCTAAAGCATGAAATCAATTTTGGCCCAGGCTTGGTACCGTCGGCAAAATTCTGCCAAAATAATCGGCCATTTTGGCCTAGGCATCAAAGAACATTTAGATTCCGTTAGTAGATGTTCTAACCAAAGGAATGCAAAAAATTGTAATGATACCTGTCAGGAAAGACACGATACTGTATGTAACATCGTTTTTGTTTGGTTTTCATACAACTTTTTCACATAGTTTCCGGCTTATTTTGGTGTGATTTTCAGATCACACTTTGACGTCAGTTGATTAATTCTATTGTTTAATCAGCCATCAACTAATGTATAGACAAGGTGGATACCAGGGTCGAATATGGACAGCGGTGTTTCGTGAATATACCTTTTCACACTCGGGACTAGGTTGAGCCGATTTTAACTGTTGCGGGACAGAAAATGATTTAGTCGTTACTGATTAAGATGTATTTAAGTCGTTATGGATCAAGTACGCTTGCTTTATCACGGATCAAAAGTGTTCCTGTTATCTATCTCTCTTATATATTAACGTAGAAAACATTGTCCAAATACTAGTTTATTCATTAATTGACGATTATACTGGCTTTCTGCGAGAGTTTTTTTCGCTGATGACGTCATCACTTAAATTGCTGATGTCATCTAAAATGACTAAAATATATATCAATCGAAAGAACTCGCCGAGTTCTATTCGAAAATACAAATTTTACAGGCATTTTGATTGACTGGAGCGAAATATAAGCGCTTATACGCAAAAAAGACCGCAGCTGATGACGTCATCAAAAAGTCAACTTCCGGTCAAAATTGAAAAAGGCCCATCTCGGATTTGGAATCTCCATGGTCGAAATTGTAGGAAAATGCAATGAAAAGTGGGGTTAGGTTGAAATTTAGTGGATTTATGATTCTTCCCTGCCTATACAGGGTGGGATATGGAGAGCGGTGTTTTGCGTAGAAGACTTTTGCACCCTGGGAACGAGGTTGAGCTAATCCTTATTGTTACAGGACAGATATTGATTATTCTCTACTTCGAAACATAGGGTAGCCTTTACGGATCACGATCAAGGGGGTTTGCACTATCACTATCTTTTTTCCACCGTACCGAATCAAGGACGTTGCCAAGGATTTTACTGCCCTATCGATATCTGACTAGTTGACCGTCTTAACTTGCAAAGAGTTGAGATTAAAATCACAGAGCATGTTCTTTGAACTATTTCGTAAAATCTTACGACTTGTAGTTATTATAAAGAATTACTTTTAGTTTTCTTAAACCTTACATGTTCTAAAATGAATTGCACTACACCATCTGGTTCTGCTTGTTACTATCGTCCAGGTCTCGAGAAAAAAATTGCTATCAAATCAGTATTTACAGCTGCGGACATGCCCCTGTTGGTCAGAAGAAAGTATAGTCAGCTGTGATTTTGAACAAAACCCGGCGTGACATCAAGCAAATGGCGCAAATCTGTAATTTATTCCTCGTGTCATGATGTATATGTATAACTGTAGCTCGTGTGATGAACTGTATATAGGGGGTTCGTTAGAGACTACCTTCTGTTCCTCAGTGCTTTTTTCTCATTCAGTACTATACTTCTAATATCATTACACGACGACTTCACTTCAAGAAAGACTTCGAAAATAGGCTGCAAGAAATCACGCTCAAGATGAATTCAAGTAATGCGACTGTGAACGGCAGTATGGATTCATACCATGTGACTTATATAACATATAGCTGCACTGGAAAATCTGCCGGGTCATTCGCCATTTTCTTGGCATTTCTAGCATGTCCAGTGTACATTCTAATGTTTTAGATTCTTATATGTGATTTAAGCTTGAGCCTCCCTCGTTACAAAATCTTGCTCAGCTTAAACATCGCTGACAGCATTCAAATAGCTGGAGGGGCTTTGCTGAATATTCTAAGCTTCATTTTTCAAGCGAGAAGTAATTCAACTGGCTGTCAATTCATTCGGAAGTTCATGGAATTTCTTGGTATTTCAACCGTTGTCAGTGCAAGTGGCAGCATCCTTCTGTTGTCTTATGAGCGCTACATTGCATGCATTCACTGTCTTCGATTTCATGACATTGTAACAGATAAACTGGTACACAGAGCTCTATACTGCATATGGGCAGTTGCCTTCATCTGTGGCTTCATGGACAAAGAAAGATATGAACCGAATTACACTGTCGTGGCCTTGGTTTTGACGAAATCAATCAACATCATATACACCATCGTGGTTCTTTGCAACACCGTTGTTCTTGCATTTGTCCAAATTCGCTTATATTTGCTATCTTATAAGAAACTCAAGGTTGCTCCTGAAAATAGTTTCGGAAGACAAGCAGAGGAGAACGACACCAGGAAAGTTCAAATAAAAGTTGCTATAGTCGCAAGCGCAGTTGTTGGTTTGTACGTGATATGTATGTGCCCGTTGGCCTTTTACATAATATCTGTTGGATTTGACAGCAAGAACGATGCTTCAGTATTCAGATTGGCATCTATTATGCTTGTGCAAGTCAACACTGTGGCAAATCCCTTTGTATATGGTTTCGGTATGGCCAACATGAAACAGCAAATCATGACAAGTTTCAGAAAAATGAAAACTGCTGTATAGTTGACTTGATCAGTAGAATTGATAACTTGTAAATCTGTAATACGACTTTTCAATTTGAAGAACTTTAATCTAGTACATGGGCTCCACATCTTTGTAATTTATGATAACAATTTGATAACCTGAAATAACTCGAATATATTTGATCTGGGGAAAAAATGAAGACATTACTTTAGATTAAAGCCCTCAAAAATACTTAAACTGTCTGAGACGCCAGCCGCTAGACTTGCGTATGATCTTCTTTAAAATTAGCGCAAAGAATGACATTTTGATTCTTTCTTGCTAATATGTGAGTTATAATTGACAAGATTTACAATGATGTATACAGATTACTTATACAAATTGTGCATGTATATGTAGCTATCTAGCATTGTAAGATAGCTGAATAACTTGTGTATTTGCTTCCATGTGGAAAGAGGGATAATTTGTAGGGGAATGGCTACATAACAAAACTTTGTATCATATTGAAATAATAAATGTACTTTAAATGTATATATCTAACTCAAAACAATTGATCTCTTTGATAACTAAGCTGTTGTTTGTTGTTAGAAGGGTATAGGAATGAAAATCAATTAAAATTGAATTAATGAATTGGTCTATGGATATTATTTTTATTGTTATTCTATCGGGCATGAATATGTCAAAACCAGGCAACACTCAGTTTTGAGCATATTGTATCATTTTGTTTTTACAAGCGTAAATTCGTTGTGGCGAATATCTTTTCAATGGTTGACTATTGAAAATATACGAAATTGCACATTATTGGTTCACATATTTCTCGATACAGGGAAAAGTTTTGTTTGAAAATTCTAATAGAAAATGTGATAACCCATAGGGTTCGCGTTTTCAACCGCTGCTCTTACATATCGTATATTCTTGCTTGCAATCTTTGTCAATCCTTTTTACTTAGTCGTATAAGCCAAGCCAATTTCCTTGACTCTAAAGCATCAAATCAATTTTGGCCCATGCTTGGTACCGTCGGCAAAATTCTGTCAAAATAATCGGCCATTTCGGCTTAGCCACCAAAGAAAATTTAGATTCCATAAGCAGATATTCTAACGAAAGAAATGCAAAAACTGTATTGATAACTGTCAGGAAAGACACAATACTGTATGTAACATCGTTTTTGTTTGGTTTTCATACAAGTTTTTTGCATAGTTTCCGGCTTATTTTGGTGTGATTTTTAGATGAAACGTTGACGTCAGTTGAATAATTCTATTGTTTAATCAGCCAATCGACTAATATATAGACAAGGTCGATACCAGGGTCTAATATGGAGAGCGATGTTTCGCGTAGAAGACTTTTCACTCTGGGGACGATGTTCAGCTACTCCTTTTTGATTTGGGACAGAAAATGATTATTCTCTACTTCGAAACATTACCGGTACAATTTTCATCTGACATAGGATAGCCTTTACGGATCAGGATCAAGGGGGTTTGCACTATCACTATCTTTTTCTACCGTACCGGATCAAGGACGGTGCCAAGGATTTCGCTGCCCTATGGTGATCTGACTAGTTGACCGTCTTAACTGGGAAAGAGTTAAGTGTGAACTCCCAGATCATGTTCTTTGAACTATTTGGTGAAATCTTACGATTTGTAGTTAGTATAAAGAATTACTTTGAGTTTCCTTAATCCTTAAATGTTCTAAAATGAATTGCTCTACAACATCTGGTTCTGTTTGTTACTATCGTGTACGTCACGGGAAGAAAATAATTCTAGCGAAATCTAGCGAGTGGCGCAAATCTGTGATTTGTTTCTCGTGTCATGATGTATATAACTTTAGCTCGTGTGATGAACTGTATATTGCGGGGTTCGTTAAAGACTACCTCCTGTTCCTCAGTGCTTTTTTCTCATTCAGTACCATACTTCTAATATCATTACACGACGACTTCACTTCAAGAACATATCGTATATTCTTGCTTACAGTCTTTGCCAATCCTTTGTACTTAGTCATATGAGCCAAGCCAATATCCTCGAATCTAAAGCATCAAATCAATTTTGGCCCAGGCTTGGTACCGTAGACAAAATTCTGCCAAAATAAAGCGCCATTTTGGCCAAAGCATCAAAGAACATTTAGATTCCATAAGTAGATATTCTAACCAAAGAAATGCAGAAAATTGTATTGATACCTGTTAGGAAAGACAATACTGTATGTAACATCATTTTTGTTTGGTTTTTATACAAGTTTTTAGCATAGCTTCCGGCTTATTTTGGCGTGATTTTTAGATGAAAGTTTGACGTCAGTTGATTAATTCTATCGTTTAATGAGCCAATCAACTAATGTATAGACAAGGTGGATACCAGGGTCGAATATGGACAGCGGTGTTTCGTGAATATACCTTTTCACACTCGGGACTAGGTTGAGCCAATTTTAACTGTTGCGGGACAGAAAATGATTTCGTCGTTACTGATTAAGATGTATTTAAGTCGTTATTGATCAAGTACGCTTGCTTTATCACGGATCAAAAGTGTTCCTGTTATCTATCTCTTTAGCACTGTAACGGATCAAGGACGTTGCCAATATTCAGATAGCTTCGGGAATGTTCTTTGCACAATATGGTGAAATCTTATGATTTATTGTTAATGTGAAGAATTACTTTGAGTTTCCTTAATCCTTACATGTTCTAAAATTAATTGCACCACACCACTTGGTTCTGCTTGTTACTATCGTCTAAGTCACGGGAAGAAAAAAATTGCAATGAATCATTATTCACAGCTATTAATTTATTCCGGTGATCTGATTGGTTAGAAGAGAGTCGTGTCAGCTGATATTTTGAACCAAAACACGTGAAATCTAGCGAGTGGCGCAAAATTTGTGATTTATTCCTCGTGTGATGATATATATAACTTTTGAATTGTTTGTTGCGTTGTTCCTTACAGACAAACTTCTGTTCCACAAAGCTTTTTTCTCATTCAGTACTATACTTCTAATATCATTACACGACGACTTCACTTCAAGAAAGACTTCGAAAATAGGCTGCAAGAAATCACGCTCAAGATGAATTCAAGTAATGCGACTGTAAACGTCAGTATGGATTCATACAATGTGACTTTTATAACATATAGCTGCACCAGAAAATCTGCTGGGTCGCTCGCCATTTTCTTGGCATTTCTAGCATGTCCAGTGTACATTCTAATGTTCAAGATTCTTATATATGATTTAAGCTTGAGCCTCCCTCGTTACAAAATCTTGCTCAGCTTAAACATCGCTGACAGCATTCAAATAGCTGGAGGGGCTTTGCTGAATATTCTAAGCTTCATTTTTCAAGCGAGAAGTAATTCAACTGGCTGTCAATTCATTCGGAAGTTCATGGAATTTCTTGGTATTTCAACCGTTGTCAGCGCAAGTGACAGCATCCTTCTGTTGTCTTATGAGCGCTACATTGCATGCGTTCACTGCCTTCGATTGCATGACATTGTAACAGATAAACTGGTACACAGAGCTCTATACTGCATATGGGCAGTTGCCTTCATCTGTGGCTTCATGGACAAAGAAAGATATGAACCGAATTACACTGTCGTGGCCTTGGTTTTGACGAAATCAATCAACATCATATACACCATCGTGGTTCTTTGCAACACCGTTGTTCTTGCATTTGTCCAAATTCGCTTATATTTGCTATCTTATAAGAAACTCAAGGTTGCTCCTGAAAATAGTTTCGGAAGACAAGCAGAGGAGAACGACACCAGGAAAGTTCAAATAAAAGTTGCTATAGTCGCAAGCGCAGTTGTTGGTTTGTACGTGATATGTATGTGCCCGTTGGCCTTTTACATAATATCTGTTGGATTTGACAGCAAGAACGATGCTTCAGTATTCAGATTGGCATCTATTATGCTTGCGCAAGTCAACACTGTGGCTAATCCCTTTGTGTATGGTTTCGGTATGGCCGACATAAGACAGCAAATCATGACAGATTTCAGAAAAATGAAAACCGCTGTCGTTGACATGATCAGTAGAATTTTTAACTTGTAAATCGGTAATGACTTTTCAATATGAAGAACTTTAATCTAGTACATGGGCTCTGCATCTTTATAGTTTATGATAACAATTTGAAAACCTGAAATAACTCGAATATATTTGATCTGGGGAAAAAATGAAGACATTACTTTAGATTAAAGCCCTCAAAAATACTTAAACTGTCTGAGACGCCAGCCGCTAGACTTGCGTATGATCTTCTTTTAAAATTAGCGCAAAGAATGACATTTTGATTCTTTTCTTGCTAATATGTGAGTTATAATTGACAAGATTTACAATGATGTATACAGATTACTTATACAAATTGTGTATGTATATGTAGCTATGTAGCATTGTAAGATAGCTGAATAACTGGTGTATTTAGCTTCCATGCGGAAAGAGTATCATTTGTAATGGTATGGCTACATAACAAAACATTGCTCTGAATCAAATTGAAGTAATTAATGTACTGTAAATGTATATATCTAACTCAAAACAATTGATCTCTCTGATAACTAAGCTGTTGTTTGTTGTTAGAAGGGTATAGGAATGAAAATCAATTAAACTTGAATTAATGAATTGGTCTATGGATATTATTTTTATTGTTATTCTATCGGGCATGAATATGTCAAAACCAGGCAACACTTAGTATTAAACATATTGTATCATTTTGTTTTTACAAGCGTAAATTGTTCTGGCCAGTATCTTTCAAATTTTTGATTATTGAAAATATACGATATTGCACATTATTAGTTCACATATTACCCCATACTGGGAAAAGTTTTGTCTGAAAATGCTAAAATATAATGTGATATCCCATAGGGTTTGCGTTTTCAACCGCTGCTCTTACTTATCTTATATTCTTGCTTGCAATTTTTGCCAATCCTTTCTACTTAGTCATATAAGCCAAACCAATTTCCTGGACTCTAAAGCATCAAATCAATTTTGGCCCAAGCTTGGTATTGTCGGCAAAATTCTGCCAAAATAATCGGCCATTCTGGCCTAGCCATCAAAGAACATTTAGATTCTGTAATCAGATGTTCTAACCAAAGAAATGCAAAAATTGTATTGATACCTGTCAGGAAAGACACAATATTGTATGTAACATCGTTTTTATTTGGTTTCCATACAAGTTTTCCGCATAGTTTCCGGCTTATTCTGGGTGTGATTTTTAGATGTCACTTTGATGTCAGTTGATTTATTCTATTGTTTAATCAGCCAATCAACTAATGTATAGACAAGGTCAATACAAGGGTCGAATACGGACAGTGGTGTTTCGTGAAGATGCCTTTTCACCCTCGGGACGAGTTTGAGCCAATTCTACCTGTTACGGGACAAAAATGATTTAGTCGTTACTGATTAAGATGTATTTAAGTCGTTACGGATCAAGTACGCTTGCTTTACCACGGATCAAGTGTTCCTGTTACCCATCTTTTTTTCACTGTACCGGATCAAGGACGTTGCCAAGGATTTTGCTGCGATAAGGCATTTTTCGAGCTATTCTTGATCTGACTAGTGGGCAGTTTTAACTGGCAAAAATTTAAGACTAAAATCCCGGAGCAATATTCAGATAGCTTTGGGAATGTTCTTTGAACAATTTGGTGAAATCTTACGATTTAATGTTAGTATGAAGAATTTTTTTGAGTTTCCTTAATCCTTACATGTTCTAAAATTAATTGCACCACACCACTTGGTTCTGCTTGTTACTATCGTCTGGGTCATGGGAAGAAAATGATTGCAATGAATCATTATTCACAGCTATTAATATATTTCGGTGATCTTATTGGTCAGAAGAGAGTCGTGTCAGCTGATATTTTGAACCAAAACACGTGAAATCTAGCGAGTGGCGCAAAATTTGTGATTTATTCCTCGTGTCATGGTATATATAACTTTTGAATTGTTTGTTGCGTTGTTCCTTACAGACAAACTTCTGTTCCACAAAGCTTTTTTCTCATTCTGTACCATACTTCTAATATCATTACACGACAGCTTCACTTCAAGAAACACTTTGATGTCAGTTGATTTATTCTATTGTTTAATCAGCCAATCAACTAATGTATAGACAAGGTCGATACAGGGTGAGATATGGAGAGCGGTGTTTTGCGTAGAAGCCTTTTCACCCTTGGGACGAGGTTGAGCTAATCCTTATTGTTACGATATAGAAAATGATTATTCTCTACTTCCAAGCATAGGATAGCGTTTATCGATCAAGATTAAGGGGGTTTGCACTATCACTATCTTTTTTCCACCGTTCCGAATCAAGGACGTTGCCAAGGATTTTACTGCCCTATGGTGATCTGACTAGTTGACCGTCTTAACTGGGAAAGAGTTAATATTAAAATCCCAGAGCATGTTCTTTGAACTATTTGGTAAAATCTTACGATCTGTAGTTAGTATAAAGAATTACTTTGAGTTTTCTTAAACCTTACATGTTCTAAAATGAATTGCACTACACCATCTGGTTCTGCTTGTTACTATCGTCTAGGTTACGGGAAGAAAATAATTCTAGCGAAATCTAGCGACTGGCGCAATTCTGTAATTCATTCCTCGTGTGATGATATATATAACTTTTGAATTGTTTGCTGCGTTGTTCCTTACAGACAAACTTCTGTTCCTCAGTTATTTTTTCTCATTCAGTACCATGCTTCTAATATCATAACACGACGACTTCACTTCAAGAAAGACTTCGAAAATAGGCTGCAAGAAATCACACTCAAGATGAATTCAAGTAATGCGACTGTAAACGTCAGTATGGATTTATACAATGTGACTTTCAGAACATATAGCTGCACCAGAAAATCTGCTGGGTCGCTTGCCATTTTCTTGGCATTTCTTGCATGTCCAGTGTACATTCTAATGTTCAAGATTCTTATATATGATTTAAGCTTGAGCCTCCCTCGTTACAAAATTTTGCTCAGCTTAAACATCGCTGACAGTATTCAAATAGCTGGAGGGGCTTTGCTGAATATTCTAAGCTTCATTTTTCAAGCGAGACGTAATTCAACTGGCTGTCAATTCATTCGGAAGTTCATGGAATTTCTTGGTATTTCAACCGTTGTCAGCGCAAGTGGCAGCATCCTTCTGTTGTCTTATGAGCGCTACATTGCATGCGTTCACTGTCTTCGATTGCATGACATTGTAACAGATAAACTGGTACACAGAGCTCTATACTGCATATGGGCAGTTGCCTTCATCTGTGGCTTCATGGACAAAGAAAGATATGAACCGAATTACACTGTCGTGGCCTTGGTTTTGACGAAATCAATCAACATCATATACACCATCGTGGTTCTTTGCAACACCGTTGTTCTTACATTTGTCCAAATTCGCTTATATTTGCTATCTTATAAGAAAATCAAGGTTGCTCCTGAGAATAACTTTGGAAGACAAGCAGAGGAGAACGACACCAGGAAAGTTCAAATAAAAGTTGCTGTAGTCGCAAGCGCAGTTGTTGGTTTGTACGTGATATGTATGTGCCCGTTGGCCTTTTACATAATATCTGTTGGATTTGACAGCAAGAACGATGCCTCAGTATTCAGATTGGTATCTATTATGCTTGCGCAAGTCAACACTGTGGCTAATCCCTTTGTGTATGGTTTTGGTATGGCCGACATAAGACAGCAAATCATGACAGATTTCAGAAAAATGAAAACTGCTGTAGTTGACTTGATCAGTAGAATTTTTTAACTTGTAAATCGGTAATGACTTTTCAATATGAAGAACTTTAATCTAGTACATGGGCTCTGCATCTTTATAGTTTATGATAACAATTTGATAACCTGAAATAACTCGAATATATTTAACCTGGGGAAAAAATGAAGACATTACTTAAAATTAAAGCCCTCAAAGTTACTTAAACTGTCTGAGACTGGCGTATGATTTTTGTTAATCTTAGCTCAAAGAAAGACATTTTGATTCTTTTCTTGCTAATATGTGAGTTACAATTGACAAGATTTACAATGATGTATACAGATTACTTATTCAAATTGTCTATGTATATGTAGCTATGTAGCATTGTAAGATAGCTGAATAACTGGTGTATTTAGCTTCCATGCGGAAAGAGTATAATTTGTAGGGGAATGGCTACATTACAAAACTGTGTATCAAATTGAAATAATTAATGTACTGTAAATGTATATATCTGACTCAAAACAATTGATATCTCTGATAACTAAGTTGTTGTTTGTTGTTAGAAGGGTATAGGAATGAAAATCAATTAAACTTGAATTAATGAATTAGTCTATGGATATTATTTTTATTGTTATTCTATCGGGCATGAATATGTCAAAGCCAGGCAACACTTAGTATTGAGCATATTGTATCATTTTGTTTTTACAAGCGTAAATTCGTTTCGGCGAATATCTTTTAAATGGTTGACTATTGAAAATATACGATATTGCACATTATTAGTTCACATATTTCTCGATACAGGAAAAAGATTTTTTTGAAAATTCTAATAGATAATGTGATATCCCATAGGGTTCGCGTTTTCAACCGCTGCTCTTACATATCGTATATTCTTGCTTGCAATCTTTGCCAATCCTTTCTACTTAGTCATCATATAAGCCAAACCAATTTCCTGGACTCTAAAGCATCAAATCAATTTTGGCCCATGCTTGGTACCGTGGGCAAAGTTCTGCCAAAATAATCGGCCATTTTGGCCTAGCCATCAAAGAACATTTAGATTCTGTAATCAGATGTTCTAACCAAAGAAATGCAGAAAATTGTATTGATACCTGTCAGGAAAGACACAATACTGTATGTAACATCGTTTTTATTTGGTTTCCATACAAGTTTTCCGTATAGTTTCCGGCTTATTTTATCGGATTATTACGCGCTAAAAAACGAAAAAGAATTCATGAAATTAAGGAAATGGCATCAGCAAACATTTTGGTGGGTTGTAGGAGGAAATAAAAAGATTCAAACATTTTGTTTTTATAAATTTCTGCAGACCAGTGGATTTTCTCAAATTGTGCAAGGTGGCCACTTTGGGCGCAAGGACTCTAATTTTTAGATGACACTTTGACGTCAGTTGATTTATTCTATTGTTTAATCAGCCAATAAACTAATGTATAGACAAGTTCGATACCAGGGTCGGATATGGAGAGCGGTGTTTCGCGTAGAAGCCTTTTCACCCTTGGGACGAGGTTGAGCTAATCCTTATTGTTACGATATAGAAAATGATTATTCTCTACTTCCAAACATAGGATAGCGTTTATCGATCAGGATCAAGGGGGTTTGCACTATCACTATCTTTTTTCCACCGTTCCGAATCAATGACGTTGCCAAGGATTTTACTGCCCTATGGATATCTGACTAGTTGACCGTCTTAACTGGGAAAGAGTTAATATTAAAATCCCAGAGCATGTTCTTTGAATTATTTGGTAAAATCTTACGACTTGTAGTTAGTATAAGGAATTACTTTGAGTTTCCTTAAAACTCACATGTTCTAAAATGAATTGCACTACACCATCTGGTTCTGCTTGTTACTATCGTCCAGGTCTCGAGAAAAAAATTGCTATCAAATCAGTATTTACAGCTGCTGACATGCTCCTGTTGGTCAGAAGAAAGTATAGTCAGCTGTGATTTTGAACAAAACCCGGCGTGAAATCAAGCGAATGGCGCAAATCTGTGATTTATTCCTCGTGTCATGATATATATGTATAACTGTAGCTCGTGTGATGAACTGTATATTGAGGGGTTCGTTAGAGACTACCTTCTGTTCCTCAGTGCCTTTTTCTCATTCAGTACCATACTTCTAATATCATTATACGACGACTTCACTTCAAGAACATACCGTATATTCTTGCTTACAATCTTCGCCAGTCCTTTCTACTTAGTCATATAAGCCAAGCCAATTTCCTCGAATCTAAAGCATCAAATAAATTTTGGCCCAGGCTTGGTACCGTCGACAAATTTTTGCCAAAATAATCGGCCATTTTGGCCAAAGCATCAAAGAACATTTAGATTCTGTAACCAGATATTCCAACCAAAGAAATGCAGAAAATTGTATTGATACCTGTCAGGAAAGACACAATATATGTAACATCGTTTTTATTTGGTTTTCATACAAGTTTTTCGCATAGTTTCCGGCTTATTTTATGTGAATTTTAGATGAAACTTTGATGTCAGTTGATTTATTCTATTGTTTAATCAGCCAATCAACTAATTTATAGACCATGTCGATACCCGGGTCGGATATGGAGAGCGGGTTTTCGCGTAGAAGCCTTTTCACTCTGGGACGATGTTCAGCTACTCCTTTTTGATATAGGACAGAAAATGATTATTCTCTACTTCGAAACATTACCGGTACAATTTTCATCTGACATAGGATAGCCTTTACCGATCAGGATCAAAGGGGATTGCACTAATCACTATCTTTTTTCCAAGGACGTTGCCAAGGTTTTCCCTGCTCTATGGTGATCTGACTAGTTGACCGTCTTAACTGTTAAAGATTTAAGAGTAAAATCCCAGAGCATGTTCTTTGAACTATTTGGTGAAATCTTACGATTTGTAGTTAGTATAAAGAATAACTTTGAGTTTTCTTAAACCTTAAATGTTCTAAAATGAATTGCTCTACAACATCTGGTTCTGAAAGCATTAAATAAATTTTGGCCCAGGCTTGGTAACGTCGACAAATTTTTGCCACAATAATCGGCCATTTTGGCCAAAGCATCAAAGAACATTTAGATTCTGTAATCAGATATTCTAACCAAAGAAATGCAGAAAATTGTATTGATACCTGTCAGCAAAGACACAATACTGTATGTAACATCGTTTTTATTTGGTTTTCATACAAGTTTTTCGCATAGTTTCCGGCTAATTTTGGTGCGATTTTCAGATCACACTTTGACGTCAGTTGATTAATTCTATTGTTTAATCAGCCATCAACTAATGTATAGACAAGGTCCCCAAGGTCGATACAAGGGTCGAATACGGACAGCGGTGTTTCGTGAAGATGCCTTTTCACCCTCAGGACGAGGTTGAGCCAATTCTAACTGTTACCGGACAGAAAATGATTATTCTCTCCTTCGAAACGTAGAATAGCGTTTACCGATCAGGATCAAGGGGGTTTGCACTATCACTATCTTTTTTCCACTGTACCGAATCAAGGACGTTGCCAAGGATTTTACTGCCCTATGGATATCTGACTAGTTGACCGTCTTAACTGGGAAAGAGTTAAGATTAAAATCCCAGAGCATGTTCTTTGAACTATTTCGTAAAATCTTACGACCTGTAGTTAGTATAAAGAATTACTTTGAGTTTCCTTAACCCTTACATGTTCTAAAATGAATTGCACTACACCATCTGGTTCTGCTTGTTACTATCGTCCAGGTCTCGAGAAAAAATTGCTATCAAATCAGTATTTACAGCTGCTGACATGCCCCTGTTGGTCAGAAGAAAGTATAGTCAGCTGCGATTTTGAACAAAACCCGGCGTGACATCAAGCAAATGGCGCAAATCTGTAATTTATTCCTCGTGTCATGATGTATATGTATAACTGTAGCTCGTGTGATGAACTGTATATTGCGGGGTTCGTTAGAGACTGCCTTCTGTTCCTCAGTGCTTTTTTTCATTCAGTACCATGCTTCTAATATCATCACACGACGACTTCACTTCAAGAAAGACTGTTCGAAAATAGGCTGCAAGAAATCACGCTCAAGATGAATTCAAGTAATGCAACTGTAAACGTCAGTATTGATTCATACAATGTAACTTTTATAACATATAGCTGCACCAGAAAATCTGCTGGGTCGCTCGCCATTTTCTTGGCATTTCTAGCATGTCCAGTGTACATTCTAATGTTCAAGATTCTTATATGTGATTTAAGCTTGAGCCTCCCTCGTTACAAAATCTTGCTCAGCTTAAACATCGCTGACAGCATTCAAATAGCTGGAGGGGCTTTGCTGAATATTCTAAGCTTCATTTTTCAAGCGAGAAGTAATTCAACTGGCTGTCAATTCATTCGGAAGTTCATGGAATTTCTTGGTATTTCAACCGTTGTCAGCGCAAGTGGCAGCATCCTTCTGTTGTCTTATGAGCGCTACATTGCATGCGTTCACTGTCTTCGATTGCATGACATTGTAACAGATAAACTGGTACACAGAGCTCTATACTGCATATGGGCAGTTGCCTTTATCTGTGGCTTCATGGACAAAGAAAGATATGAACTGAATTACACTGTCGTGGCCTTGGTTTTGACGAAATCAATCAACATCATATACACCATCGTGGTTCTTTGCAACACCGTTGTTCTTACATTTGTCCAAATTCGCTTATATTTGCTATCTTATAAGAAAATCAAGGTTGCGCCTGATAATAGCTTTGGAAGACAAGCAGAGGAGAACGACACCAGGAAAGTTCAAATAAAAGTTGCTGTAGTCGCAAGCGCAGTTGTTGGTTTGTACGTGATATGTATGTGCCCGTTGGCCTTTTACATAATATCTGTTGGATTTGACAGCAAGAACGATGCCTCAGTATTCAGATTGGTATCTATTATGCTTGCGCAAGTCAACACTGTGGCTAATCCCTTTGTGTATGGTTTTGGTATGGCCGACATAAGACAGCAAATCATGACAGATTTCAGAAAAATGAAAACCGCTGTAGTTGACATGATCAGTAGAATTTTTAACTTGTAAATCGGTAATGACTTTTCAATATAAAGAACTTTAATCTAGTACATGGGCTCTGCATCTTTATAGTTTATGATAACAATTTGATAACCTGAAATAACTCGAATATATTTAACCTGGGGAAAAAATGAAGACATTACTTAAAATTAAAGCCCTCAAAGTTACTTAAACTGTTTGAGACGCCAGCTGCCAGACTTGCGTATGATCTTCATGACATTCTGATTCTTTCTTGCTAATATGTGAGTTTCAATTGACAATATTTACAATGATGTATACAGATTACTTATACAAATTGTGTATGTATATATACACGTTTTTTTAAATAAGAAAGTGGCTTATAAGAAAGTAGTGCTCAACATGTTAAAAACTTGAGAAAGTTCAATACTTGATTCTTGAAACTTAAGAAAGTTCTGTTTCACAATTTCACTCTTAATGTTATTTTCGCTCTTCTGTTCAGTCGTTCATCTTGCTATTAAACGAGTCTTATGATTATTTTTCATGAAAACCGTGGTATTCGTGCAATGCATACAGTGCATTCGCAGAAATACTGCATTCTAAAATTTTTGCTAAGAAAGTCACAAGAAAGTTTTGGTACTGAAAACATGAAATATCTAAGAAAGTTTCAATACTGTCCCAAAAAAAACTTTCTTATAAAATAGAAAAGGTGTAGCTATGTAGCATTGTAAGATAGCTGAATAACTTGTGTATTTGCTTCCATGCGGAAAAAGTATAGTTTGTAGGGGAATGGCTACTTTGCAAAACTGTGTATCAAATTGAAATAATTAATGTACTGTAAATGTATATATCTAACTTAAAACAATTGATCTCTTTGATAACTAAGCTGTTGTTTGTTGTTAGAAGGGTATAGGAATGAAAATCAATTAAAATTGAATTAATGAATTGGTCTATGGATATTATTTTTATTGTTATTCTATCAGGCATGAATATGTCAAAGCTAGGCAACACTTAGTATTGAACATATTGTATAATTTTGTTTTTACAAGCGTAAATTCGTTTTTAAGCTTTCGAGTATATACGGTTTTGCACATCATTGGTACACATAATTCAAATTTCAATCCCTCAGACTTACTTGGCAGTCAGACTTGTGTATGGGTTTCGTAACTCCTAGCTCAAAGAATGACATTTCAATGCTTTTCTTGCGGTTTATGTTAGTTAAAATTGACAAGATTTTAAAAATGTATGAAGCCTTCTTATACACATTGTTTATCCATATGTAGCTAAGATACTCTTAGGTGCCTAATTGCCGTCCCTCCGCTAATTAATTTTTTGAAAAATTTCCAACCCCCCGCTCCTGTTAGGACCCGTTTGCATTAATATTGATGTTGATATTTTTTACTAAATTTACCTTGACGTTCGTAATTTGAAATTTTACTTGTACACTCACTTTGTTGATTGGAACTATGGAGTTCCTTAGTCTATAATTACTAAGGGCCCCTTGCTTTGCGTTCAGCAGTTTCCAGACAAAGTTTGTCAAACAAAGTCCAACCCCCGTTTATTCCGACCCCCTGCCGATTCCGACCCCCCCCATTTATTAGGCACCTAAGAATAGATTTGTATGTAATGAATGATGTATTTCGTTTGAAGACCATTACATTATTATCATTAGGGGAATCATTACATTACAAAGCCTTTCTGAGTACCAATTTGAAACAATTAATATACAGTATGCATATATCTGTGTCGGTCTTTTTATTTTTTGATGTTTTCTTTCTAATTAGGCAAAGTTAGCGGAAATCGACAGTGTTGCAGAAGAGGTTTTCCGACTAGAAAAACTCATTGGTAAGGCTGCTAACCACGTGAAGCTTTTTATCTTATTTCTCAATTTGTTTTTCCCATACATAATTTTTTAATTGTTTTAAACAGTCTTGAATGTAAGGCCCTCGCCAAACAATAAAACATTGTTGGATTAAGATTTAAATTTGCTTAGCAAGCAAAACGTTTGACCGTTTTGACATGTCCTAAAACATTGCTCCTCCAAAATGTTTTGTTTGCGTCAAGCAAAAATTGTTTAAACATCAAGCCATAAATTTTGTCATTTTTGCTTGTCAAGTAATGTTAGATTGTTTGGCCGGCTTTCCAACATTGCTTGTCAAAAATTTCGTATATTTTTAAAAAATTGCAACAAATCGTGACATTTAAGCACCTAACAATCGTGCTTGCGCATTAGCAATATAGCTTCGTTGTTCCAAATTTTTTGACTGCAATGTTTTTGAACGTGGCCAGGGGTCACACATTTGTAGTAAATCAAATCTGAAATTGTGGATCAACAATGTTTGATCGTTTTTCTAGGGCCTAAGAGTAAACCTGGTCGAGTATGATTCTTCTGTTTCATTTTTTTCAAGGAAATTTTAACTCTACCTTGAAGCAAGTAAAGAAGAATGCTAATGAGCTTGAAGAAAAAATCGAAAATCGATTTGACGGTAAGATGAGACAAGGGACATTTGAATTTTTTGTATTATCCGACGGATGAAATCACAATGCATTCTATAATCCACAAAGCCTCTGCGTCGTTCCATAAAGCCATAACTGCCGGTTGCAAAGTGTTCCATATCACTCTTGCCATAAGTCCATTTTTCGGAATTCAGAAATTTTGGCACGCATATAAAATTATTACTTAAATTCCACCTTGCTTTGCCGTTATACATCACACAGTCTTCAAATAAATCAGGCTACATGGCCGAGAACTGGAATGTGTTTATCACACTATCATTGGTATAATTGATGTCATTGATGACCTTAAAGTTTCACTGTCAACTTCTTGGTGTGTATTGCCATATTTTTTATGTGAATCGAGCAGATGAAAACGCAACGAAAGTGACAGCTAACCACCCGGTTGGGGGGAGGGTACTTGAGTAAATTTCGGATAGGGACGTGCCGCCCGAGCAACAAAATGCCTACCCATATTTAAACCAAATTTCTGAAAATATATACCCAAAATTATACGAAAATGTTAACTCCTACGCTAATTGCTATGCTTAAATGTGCTATAATATGTCAGTTCGACTCAAAATTCACTAAGAAAAGTGAAAACAATTGAAAAGAAGCCCGTTTTTTATAAAGTTGATACCAATTTTTAGAAAATTAAGACCCATGTTTATACCAAAATGATGAAAAACGATACCCTTTAGGCGGCACGTTCCCAGTCCCCAAAATATATTAAGTACCCCCCAGGGGGGGGGGGTTAATCATCAAAACAAATGCCTCGAAATGTGTGAATGTTGATTGGACAGGAAAAGTAATATTGCAATTGCAGAATATTCCAGCACGCCGCTACATCTTGTAATACGATCAGAGATCAAACACGGAGGGTTAATATAAAGCTTAGTGTAAAATGTTCGGATGTAATTAATTCTAAGTTAAAATACTATTTTTTGTTAGGTTTTTGTTAATTTGTTGTATGCTGTTTCTGAGACAGCTTATCATTATTATTACATTATTACACACAGGCTCTTATGAAGAGCTTTTACAAGCCAACACAGAATTTGCTGAGAAGATCAGACTACAAGAAACGGGTCTTCGAAAGGTAGGACATTGCTCATCATCATCAAGTACAGTTAGTCGAAACCGATCCGCCGTGGCCCCCTTCACTAGCCTCCTCCAACCACTCCGATCCTTTGCCAGCTGATTCGTTTCTTGAATGCTGCCACACATTTTCACAACTTCATTACTGTACCGGGATTTCGGTCGGCCTCTACCTCGCGGTTCGTAGACCATACCCAGCAACAGGGTACTGTCCAGGCTTCCTACATCCCTTATGATGTGTCCTATTAGGCTTAATTTTCTTTGGAGGATGCTGTCGAGCAACCGTGTTTCAGGTTTGAATTTGGTAAGCACGTCCTCGTTGGTTGAAACTGCTCTGTTTGCTTTAAATTTACGCAAACACGTCAGTAACTATTTCATTAACAAGGTCTCCTACTGGTATTGTAGCCGGGATCTTTCGCAGCAAAAGGACCTTTGGTGCTTGCAAGGTCAGCAGTGTTTGTCTAAAATCTATTGTTTCATGTCAACAAGAACAAACAGTAATTGTTTTAAATCAAATTCATTCAACAAAGTGGCATCGAACTGCGCCGTATTCAGGCATTTACACTATGCCGTTTCAGATGAAGCCGGTTAGCGTATCGTATTCATTTCGTACGGTATTCATATCAAGCTGTGCCGGCATAGTGTAAAACGCAAGGGCAAAACGGTAAAGTTTCGTACCGTATTCGTTTCATACCGGCATAGTGTAAACGATTTCATAAAAGCCGGCGCAAACCGATGCAACATGTTGGCCAACATGGTTGCCGACGATTGTTGTACAGCATTTGGGCACGTTTGCTATAGATGTTTGCCTAATATACAACATGTTGTTGACGAAAAAATTTTTTTTAAATGTTGGCCAACAACATTTTCAAATTTCAGTTGTTATTTCGGAGTCCTTGAAATGAGAAATAGATTTAAGCTGGAGTTTTGAATTGAACCACGAGTTTTTTCTTCTTCGTCATCAACCAAAGGAGCGAGCAATAAAACAAATAGCTATGCTTCCTTTTCGGCCATGTTTGCAAAAGATCATTTGTGGATGACATCAGGATTCCAAACATCTCAGATGTTGTGATGGTGTGGCAAACCATACCAACATGTTGGCCTATTTTCAGCCAACATGTTGTCCAACAATGTTGGCACGGTTTGCGCCAGACTTAAATCTCAAACGTAGAAGTACAAAATGTTGGAACTCGAAGCCAAGTGGCTGTTCTATTGTGCAGTAAAGTAGCTAAAGGAGTTACCAAAAGTTATTGCTTTAGAGAAAGGAAACAACTTTATATAAAGTCATCATAAAGTCGTCTTTTTGTAAAAGAAAGTTACTAGAGAGACAGAATAGGAAGTTAGGCTCTCTATTCTGTGCTAGAGAATCCTTATGAGAAGATGTAATTAAGGTTGTTGTTTCCTTTCAAATCTATCTAGTGAAGTTTCATCGATATCTTTGATTTAGTTTTGTATCTATTATTGGTTGTGCATTAAAATATTTCTATGGCTGCAGATTTTTATCCTTATCAGCGCAGATCTTCTCCGAAACAAGATACAAAAATTCAATGAAATGTTTTGATTTTTCTCATTGTCAGATGCAAAGAAGAAGAATCGTCTCCCGTGATGAACTTATGGAAACCTTGATTGAAGACTACAGTCTACCAGGTGATACAGATGCACTTAACATCACCTCTTTTTGCAGTCGGCATTTGTATTTACAATTCATACTAAAGAATAACCAAAGATGCTATCACTGCGTTATTAAAAGTACTTTATCTTGAAAAAAAAAAAATTGTTGGTAAAGCAAGATAAATTTTGCTCAACATAATTTAACGGGGGAGAACGAGAGATCCATAAATAATCGTAAACCTATTCAGGCTGTCACATTACAGTAAATTAATTTCGTCTATGTCTGAAACTTGATACTGTAAAGATTTTCAAGCCAGAAGCTGTTAGTATTATTCTGTACTGCTGCAAATGTTTAAAGGGACAGTGAATCACTAATATTGACCAATTACTTAAAATTTCTTGTAAATGGAACCATAATTTTGAATTAACATTAAATTTAATTATTTCTTTTTCAATTTATAGTTCCACCAAAAGGTCCATATGGTCAAAGCCAGGTTGACAATTTTTTGCGAAGTTTCAGAACCTATTTGCAAAATCTAGATGATAAAGCCACTAAAGAAAAGGTATTCTGTTAATTTCTTTTATTATCACAAAATTTTCGTGTTTGTTTTATACGGTAAAAAGCCTACAGGAATAAGAAGCAAAATTTTTGAGTCGTCTCTGCATTTTTTTCAATTTGTTTTGAAATTTGAAAGTTCACTTTATGAGGAATACAAATGCCCAATTAGTGCAAAAACATGATTTTTGAACCTAGAAACAGGTGATTCCAAGAATAATCTCTTTTATAAGAACATTTTTATAAGAAGACTAACCTAAAAAAAAACTAAGAATAAGCTGAGACTGGCCTTTGCTTAAGCCCTTAGAAAGTCGGCTGAACATAAAATTAAGATCGAATGTTAAGACCAATTGAACAAAGGAATTCAGCTCAAAACAAGCATGTTGAATTTTACACAGACCTAGTACCACTTGCAACTTTCATTGAAAAATATTACTTAACCGAGAAAATTTAGGCTAAAAATGCGAAAAATTAAGAACAGCCAGCCTCGATCAAAGTTTACTCCCAGTTTACTGCTTCTTTTTTGAAAAAAGAGTGTAGCCAATGCATAATGACAAGGATTAGACATTTCAAGTTTTTAGATTTTTGAATCTCGTGTTTCTTAAACCACTGATGCTTATTCGGGGGGTTTTTATAGAGATCTTTGAGCTGCAAAGCTGTTAATTTTGCTGTTCTTCTGGATATAGATTTCTGAGTGAATTTTTTTGAAACCTTTCTGTTTTTCTCGTCTCGTAGAATGTATTTCAGAATGAGCTGGATGAACTAACAAAAAAGATCAATAATGTAACAAAATCGCATCATGATTATGAATCTACCATCAAGCACAAAAATGATTCCATGGTATGTAAATGCTGCCTGTAACCTTCTAGCTGGAATATATCCCTGGTTGTTTGAACAGGTAAAACTGACAGTCGGGTAGGACAATCGTGTGACAGTCGGGTAGGACAAGTGCAAAATTTGAAAAAACCTTTGCTTGGGCTGTATGGGGGCTGTATCAACCTCGTTTTCAGGGTTAATAGAACGGTACATTAAAATTTGCAGCCATCCACATTCGACTCTGGTATCAACTTATCTAATCGATATTTAGTTGCCTTCTCAAACAATATATTGATTTGATCTGACTCTTTTATCACAAAGTATTGCACCATTAGTACAGGCAAAAAGACAAGTTAAATAATGAAAATCAAAACTAAAACATGATGCTAGATATATTGCTTTATCTTTATCGATCAGCGAAAGCGAGTGTGAAACGATTTTTATTCGACTTCAAGTGAGCTCAAGCTTTTGCCTAAGGTTGACTTTTTTGCCCAGAATCGATCTTGCATCTATTCTGCTGTTTAATAATACCTTTTAAGCTGTTTTTCCTCTATAGTTAATTCAGGAATCCATGACTTTCCAAAATTCAGGAATTATTGAAGGTTGACAATGTCTCTTAAATAAGTGCAAATTATTTGATTAATGTAAACGATTATATTTAAGAACTCCGAAAAATTTCTTGTTTCAACATTTACAGTAACAAGAGTTTCAAAAAGCAATTCAGCAAATTTAATTAGGTATTGAAAATGATATCCCAAATGTTCTTTATTGTTCGTAGAAACAAAATGTAATGTGTATAGTTATGAAGAAGTCAATGTCAAAATAAGAACACAATTATTAACACTCGAGCCTTAAATCATTCAAATAACTGGAACCAAGAGCCTCCGCAAACTTATCTGGTTCTTATATAAATAGTGTATTGATCCAAGTCGCGTAAAAATGATTGTCTTCGATTTGATAACGATGCCTTTGTGTTCGAAGTGGAAGGAATATTCACCATGACAGTTATCTTTGACGTCTTTTAGGAGGAAAACAAGCGTAAACTACGACAGATAGTCTCTGATCTAAACAATGTAGCAGCATCCGGCAATCGTCTCCAAGGAATCGAAAGAGATCTACGCAAAGCCGAAAAAGAACTAGAAGACACAGCGTCTCAAATTAATATTGAAGCAACGCAGAAAGAAGATAGTGCTCTGTCAGCCGAAAAGAAGAAGTTAGAACAAACGCTGGTTGAGTTGAGAGATGAACAAAGAAGAATGCATTTGCAATCAACAGCACAGACAAAGATCGATATGCTGGTTAAAGATAAACAGGGGAAAGAAGACTCTATTCAAAACTTGTAAGTTGTGGAGCTTCATTTTCGTTGCCTGCTTGAAGACGCATGGTTCGGTTCGATTGTGGTGAGGAGGATGCCATCTACTGTACTTCATTTCTCTCAAAATCCTCCTCCTCACGGAGTATGTCTGCACGCAGGCTACAATTTTGGCGTATTGCTGACTGCATTTTTTGCCTTTTTGTGTTTTTCCCCTGAATTATGTGAAAAACTGGCCTTTCCAAGAGGTGAAGATTCACAAGGTTAGGGTAGTCAATTTGTTTTGCAGTTCTTCGAGCCTCAATTTAATTTTGCGTTGTTCCTCTTTCTTTCCCTTTCTTGACAAATACGAATAGAACCCACTTTGCATATTGTTATCTTATAGACTTATACCCTAGTGGCACAGCACTCGCCCAAATGTCGCAAGGTTTAAGGTTAAATCCAAAATCGAGTTATACAAAAGGCTTTAAAGATGGTATTCTTCCTCTCGAGAATGAGGGAAGTGGTATTCCGATTAGGGGTAGGAGTGGCACCAAACTCTACTTTCACGGGCAGCAGCTATAGAGAGGGGATCCTTCAGGATACCTCCGATTATTGCCGGCCTTCTTTCTTTCTTATACATTAGGTAATTGGAATTTAGAAGTTGTAATTGCTTGAACGTCTATCCGGGTTCGAAGCACAAGGTTTACAAGCGTCGAATTTTCCGCTATATGCATAAGCTTTCACGGTTATCCTTTAAGGGCAAATCCCGATAACCTGCCTTCAATCAGAGACAAATCATCCTGGTTCTTTAGCAAATAAGGGTTATTTATTTACTAATAAATAATGATAAGGAATTGTCTCACCGCGAATCGCTGTTGCAGAAAAAACCTTGAGAGAAAAAGACGGACTTTTGTGCTTTTCTGTATCTTTCAATAATCACTATGAAGCAACTAACCAACTAAAATCCAACTAACTAAAAATTCGCTATGTACAGGTATATAAAGTTAAAACAAGGAAACGGAATATAATTTTCTACCTACGTAAAAATAAATAAAGCTGAGTAATAATAGGAAGAAAACTAGAGGTAAGAGGAAAAACGAGGTATGAGAGAGGGATGAGTAAACCTAGGTGGAAAAACCAAAACAAAGGAATGGGAATACCTAATGGAAAAGCTTGCTGCGCTATGACGCAAAAGGGAAAAACGACTACTCGCGGAAAAATCCTACGCGGGGAAGAAAGCAAGCCAATCAAAGGAAAGGAGGAAAAATGTTAAAAACTAAGATGGCCTAAGTTAAGTAAAAAGAAAACGATAAAAAAAAACTACTGAATACACTTCGCTACAGTTCATTATTTTTACTTTGCTTGATAAAATACTTCTTTAAAACTATAAAATCCCCAAACAGTGGGTAGGAAATCTTTGGCCAGAACATTTTTGGTGGTGATTGGGTGCGCTATAGCAGGCTGCATCATGCATTTATGCACATCTTCATCCAAATGTGTCAACGGTTGAAGTTTTCAATAGTAAAGCCTTGTTATCAAATTACCTAAAGTCGTAAACGTCAGGAATTTTACCGATTATAACGATATACGAGAACGTGCATGTCATCAGAATAACATTTGTTCATGCGCTTGCAACGAATATATGATTTGCTGCAAGCATGGGTGATCGTATCTGCGTGTCTCTACGCTTGAAATTATTTTTGCAAAACGTCACAGGCTCTAATAATACGAAATAATAATGTAGACTCTTCCCCCCGATGAGAGACGTTTGTACACAGCTGCGCATTTTTAATGAAATTTAGTGCTAGATTGAGGTTTGGTACCACGTGAATTAGCCCATCGCAAAGACAACTAAGAGAGAACCAGGCTTTTGTAAGCTGCTATTCGAAAGAATGATCGCAAACACCATGACTGGTTAATTTCTCACTGGGTCATAAAATTATTCTTGTTTTCTAGCTTAAGCCGTCATGATATGGATCTGTCTATGATGTTTGATTCAAGACCACCGTTAGATGAGCTGAAATCAAAGTTAAATGAATATCTTCAAGGCAAGAAGAGTGACATGAAAAACAATAATGATAAATTGAAAAGCTGTGAAAGGCAGCTAGCATCGAAAGAAACGAGCAAGAAAATGCACACGTAAGTAGTAGCAGCATGGAGGATCTTAAGGTCGTCCTATCCTAATCCCACTCGTTTCCTTGCTACAGTATATCGTAGCTCATTTGCCATTTATACCGATATAGACTCTCACAATGACATCAATGTTTTGTTCCGTCACTCATTGGGAACCATCGGGGATGTGTGTACCGTATTTCCTCGATTAAGCGCTGGGGGCGCTTATTAAAAATTGCATCTCAAAGAGGAGCAATTCTTTAGAGATTTGTAAACAAGTTAGCGTTCTGACGAAAACTAAATTTTGCAGCTAATAGGGAAGCTGTTTCCTGATTCCTCACTTATTGAGCTTGCTATTAAAGGGGTGTCAGGGACAAAGATGATAGGCAGCTCAATCCGAAGGGGGTGCTTTTTTAGGTGAGGGTGCATGTTCGAGGAAATACGGTATGAATTATTTAGAATTATAAAAGGAATTTGCCACGGGCTGAAAAGCAGCCCTAAAAGAATGATGCTACCGTGTCTAAATTAGAAAAACGCAAATGTGATGTAATTGTAAAGGGCCAGTTTTTTCTTTAGTTTCCCGATTGTCTGGGGGTAGGAGTGTGGCCCATATTTTTACCTGTTTTTCATATTTGCATTTTATGGGTCTTTATCTTATTTCTTCTCGTTTCTTTGTAACTGTGATGCGCCAGATTGGCCATATTGGCTCTGTATTAGCTATATTGAATACAATAAGGACCTCGTTTACAAGAGAGAACGGATCAACTCGGTCCGACCCGTTCCAAGTTTCTCGATTACCTCAGAAAGGAAATTTTACTGGTATTTGCTAGTGAATGTCTATTGGTGATGTTGTTTGTCTGCATATTTTCCCTACTGATCTCGAATTTTTGTAAATGTTATTTCTCTTTCGCTTTAGAGAGCAACTGCGGAAAATGGAGGCGAAAATGACACAGTATAGGGAGCAGTTATCGGATGCTTGTGGTGAAAATGATTATAATGTGTACAGAGAACAGGTGAAGAAAAGCTTCGACAAGTACAAGAAGTAAGATTTTTAACATTTATATACTTTTGTACCCTTTGTAGGTCTGTGTACTTAGCGGCCCAAACAAGTTAAATCGCTTTTTTGGTCGCCTAGAGTACAAGTATTTTTATAGTTAGCTTTTTCGCTTGTGACCTGGTATGCGAAATATTTGAATGGAAACGAATACTGTCCTTGTATGTTACAAAAGCATGAACTATCAGCATATTTTCTGTTTTTCACATATTTGCGCATAGAGTACCAAATCCTAAATTATTCGCTAATATCTACAATTTGCTTTCCAAACAAAATGTTTGATCGCTGGGTCACGTTGCAAAACCTTGTTCGTCAGACATTTTTTATTGTTAATGTTTTTTAAGTTTTTCAAAACATTGATAGGCGTATTCTGCTCGTTCAGTAATTCAATGACTTTACCAAACTGTTACAACTTACATAGTTGTGCTAATCTTAAATGTTTGAACAACCCTGTTTGATCCTTTGGTCAGAGCCTATGTGACAAGCTCTTTGGTATCTGTTGAGCAATGCTTGTTGCCCTCAGCGACAACCAGTAATACGTCAGTGACAGTGTACTTTGTTTTCACTGGTTGTGGCTGAGTCAATAGAAACTTCTTTCTCGACGACAGGCTTATGACAGGCTAAAACCACAAGCAAAATAGCAAGCACCTCTTTAGTTTCTTGACTTTCTTTTTATATCGCAGCATATTGAGTGAGATAAAGGCATTTGAGAAGATCTATCGAAAGTATATTGGTGAAATGAAAGGTGGAAAAGAAAAGGATAAAGGGTGTCCACTGTGCCATCGAAAGTTTGAGACGTCTCGTGAATTGTATCAGCTTCTAGAAGAGGTATAGTAATGTTTCTATTTCAAGGCCCAAATTAAAGAAACTTTATTAAAACTGAAATGGTATTGACAAATTTTGGAAAGATTGGAACAGTACGGAGGTGTTTAATAGAGTAATATGATGATGATCGTAATAACGATTGTTCACAGTAGTGCTGGTGCTAATTGCCATTAGCGTGATGCCATTCCCTGCATTCTTTATTAACTGTATCGGCTGTGTATTAGATTCTTGATATTCGTTGTGTTCAGTAGAGGAAGCGTTGACAGAGAGTGGGTTAATTTCTCTAAGCTGGAGAAAAGGGGATATTAATAAAAGATTGCTTTAGAAAGAACAGGGGCGATTCGCCTTACTTTTATGTTCTTATCAACAAAGTTAAGCATGTTTTAGTTCAGTCCATGTCCATGATGGGCGACCTTCTGCAAACACCTGCGCGCTGTCATAGATAAGCTGTGCAGGCTCTTTCTGACTTTTCATTTTCAAGATACCAGTTAACTATAAATTTACTAAATTGTGGAAGTTTTTGTTATAAAATGAATTAGTTTCGTTTTCAATTAAAATAGATTTAGTGTAGAGCAAGATCATTCTTTTATTTAAAGAGTTTTTGACGCAGTTTACATTTCACTGAAAATTTCACCTCTTTGCTGCCAAAAAATTTCGTCTTTCCACTTCAGCTGTTTTAATTTAGTGCCAGCATGTTGATTTTGCCAACGTGTGGGACTACGCTTTGAGATCAATTGCACAATTCTTCCTTGTTTTGTTCTTGATTTGCCTGTTTTTTCACTTGTTTAGATTTCTTGAAGATTCACTTCAGTTACTCTTTCAGCTTGAACACAAATTGGTTTCTGTTCCTGAAAAGAAACAACAGAACGAGACCTTCATGGAACAAGAAAAACGAAAGATTAATATTCTCGAGGAGCTTGCCCCAATCAAATCAAATGTGAGTCAATAGCATTTCTTTATTGCTATTTTCGTTGCGTATATTGGCTCCCACTCTTAACCGCAGTTAGGACCAATTACTAGCTGCTTGTTCAGCATTGCAGCGACTTAGAATGTTATCAAAAGCACCTTGTGTTCCGTTATGTTACTAACAGACGTAGAGAAGGAAAGTGCCTGCAACGTACCGTGGAGGAAATTACCTTTGATAATGTCTGGTTTCCATCATTTAGTAAGCTTGAATGCTGCTCAAAATACTTTTTTGTATTGTAAGATTTTTTATTCCTTATATGAGAATTTGCCATTGTTCTTCCGAGAGCAGGTCTGACGCAAATTGGTTGAACTTTGAACCTTTACTTTATTATTCTTTTTTATGCAAATTTTAGTTAGCTTTTGACGCTGAAAAAGTACGAGGTCTTGAGATTGTGAGGAGTTGTGTTATGTTGATTAGTTATTACAAAATATAAGTTAAAAAATCAAAATCATTGTGAGTTAGTTGTCGTTGCAACCTTGTTTTACGCGTTCGCGACAGATCATCGAGAGCCTGAATAATAAATCTTCAATTTCCCTTTATCTTAATCTATGTCAATCGCATATGTGTGATTGACCTTTGCAATAAATAGGAAAGAAACCACATTTCTCATTGCCCGATGATGGAAGACGGATCTCTCCCGAAACGTTGCCCTACTAAATATCAAAGGCTTGTCATGATTAGTGGTGACTATCATGTCTTATACAGTGTCGGAAGCAGCCTTGATGAGTCCGAATATATTTACACATATGTGTGGCTTGCAACTCATTTCAAAAGTCTTCTTAGTTTAGATGGTGCTGTCGCTTTGTGGTCTTACCAAGCTAGCTCGTAGTACAAAAGCTTTACGAGGTAGTGGTTCATGCCCCAGCCACCGCTGCATCACAGCCAGGTTCAGGGTCCTGTTTGTTCATCTATTTCTGAGATCCTAGGACTTCCGTAAGTTACGCCAATTAACCTTCCCCAAATGTTTAGATGACAGTCAATCTAACAATTATAACAATTGTGAACCTCATAACCGGCAGTGTTATTAGTGGCATTTTCTCCCATGGGAAGTGATCCGTCGTAAGAGCTATCAGTTGATACATATTAAAATGTACGAGTGCTAAATTTCTATTGGTAGAGGCTGCAATGTAATTCTCATGTATTTTTTGGACTTCCATTTATTTTATCTTGCTCTAGCTCGAAAATTTGGAGAGCAAAGAATTTCCAGATGTGAAGAAAAAGGCAAATGACCTTGGCAAAGAGATTGAGTCACTGAAAGAGGAACTGGCAGATGTGTGTACTTTGATATGTTTTTATTTCATTCTATCTTTTTATCTATATAAAATACGTCCCCAACATTTAAAGTAAAATAGAAGAATTGGCCAACTCTCACCTTGGGAGCCCAGTTGTAATTAACATAAACCCTTATTCCTCCCGGGGAACTCTAACATGGGGAACAAGGAAATCTCTAGCAATTTTTTACTTAGCGCTATACTGAATATACCGGACAGACGGCACATCTTCAGCTAGACTGTTTGACATAAGGTCATTCTTTTTTCATTCTATTCCGAGAGTCACCTGAAGCTCTCTTTCTTACCTCCATTCAGTTTTAATTACATGTAGATTCCCCATTTTTCTTACCATACCAGGTGAAATCCTATTCTTTTTTCCCAATACAACTGGCCCATAGCATTTTAGGGTGATGGGGGCTCCCCCCAATAATTCATCAAGACTTTTGTTTTTTTTTTCATTTCAATGATAGCCAAATTCCTTTTGTTTTTTTAAGAATAATTCAACCCCTGTAAATTTTCGTTGTCTGATGTTCTTGTGCTATGTTACAGTATTTTCATAAGGTTAATCATCTCTGGTAACAAATTTATTGCATCAAAATTGTTGCAACATTTGCAACGAGGTTGCCTTGGAATGCTATTGTGCTTGGTTCTCTGATTAACATAATTTAATATATTGTATTATTAGATTGAAGAGCTACGCGCATTGACTGAATCAGAAGAAAGGTCAGCAAGAGAATTGGAACCAGACATCAGAATGATTGACAGATATCATTATGAAATAAAAGATATTGACAGACAGATTGATTTAGAGGCATCAAAACTCAAAGGAATAAGTACGAACATTTTTCCCACGTCTGGAGTATGTAAAACCGGTAGTAGAACCACAGAATGTAGAGTAAATCATTCAAGCGATTTTCTGGCTCAAAAAACCGTGACGTTGAAGTTCCAAGCATTCCGAGCATTCCGACTTGGGTTGGCCTCATGCCTGATCCCTATTCTATTGTGGAACGGTATATGCACCATAGACAACCTCTTCACGTTTCAATTTAAGGATACGCTTATCTCAAGGATACGTTTTAAAATGAAAGTGCAAATATTTTTTTCGCGTTTTCACTTCCTTTCTGTAGAGGACAACGGTCAATCTGCGATTGACAACGCAAACGTCTGTAAACGGTTTCGAGAGTGGACTAATTTGAAAACGCAATTTTTTGAAAACATATCTCTGTAGAAGGCTTCTTACGTGTCCGGGCTCTCGAGTAGGAAAATTTCATCGTTCAAGTTCACTGCCCAGTTTTGTCCCAGTGGCGTAACGGAGCAGTGTGGGGCCTTTAAACAAAATAGTGGGGGCTCCTATCGGGGCTCCTATCCCCTCGGGGGCCCCTATTTTATCAAATACGTTTACACACCAGGATTGCCTTAAAATGCAAATTTTATAAAGGATTATACAATCTTCTAACAAAACAACAAAACTAACATCAACAAAACAATTATCAAGAATAAAATCAGGTTAAATAGAAGATTTCTAGGAAGTTTTATTTTAAGTACCCTAGAACCGGGATTATTATAGAGTTTTTATACTAGTCAAGTTACATAAATATTATGTGATAGGGCTAATAATAGCAAATAAAAACTAGTCTTACGCCCACTTAATTCAGATTGTGAGTCTTTCTAAGAAACGCTTATCCAAAAGTTTTTTTTACAAAATTTCGCGGGGGCCCCTTTCGGGGCCAAATATTTTGGGGCCCTTAATTTTGTGTTTAAAGGTGCACACTGTGCGTTACGCCACTGTTTTGTCCGTGTAACAATTCTTTTTACATCGCTAAATAGCTCTGCAATACATTCATCTGTCTTGCTTTGGTTTCGTGGGGCAGTGTGTTTTAAAGGAAACTCATTTCAAAACTTCTCAAGAACGCGCTAAATGCTTCACTTTTGACAACCTCCTCCCTCTTTCCACTGTGAAAGGTTATTGTTTTGAGTAAATGACATCAAAGGGGGAAGGGGGTAATATTTAACTTTAAAGGACTTCTCCAGCCGATGAATACAAGTCATATGTTTTCAGCTGATAATATTATCAAACCTACTGGTCGCGGATCCATGGTTACGTTTTTCTTATCTATTTTTCAAATAAATTTAATCATCGAATCAAACTAGGCTACTCAAAAATATTTTTACGGTGAAAATGTTGAAATCAACTTTTTTGGCTGGAGAAGCCTTTTTAGTGGACTTGAGAGATTTAATAATGTTTACTTTTTCCTCAGCTCCTGGAAGAACGATGACATTAATAACTAACGAAATTCAAGAAGTTCAGGAAAGAGTGTAAGTTGTGTAATTTCTCTACACCTGAGAAGAAATCTGTAAATTTTCAAATGAGGGCTGTGCCCTTTTTCCGAGTTGAACCCATGAATCCTCTGCTCCTGATTATACTGCGAAATCCAATAACTTCCCAAAGACCTACAAGCAACTGGCAACTAGTATTGGTAATGGTATTACAAGCAACTGGTATTTATGTTGTAGAAAGCATAACGTGGCAAGCGAAAATAAATCTTCTGCGAGAATTCGCTAACGTTTTAATCTTAATCTAGCATTAATTCTATATGTTGGTTCATCCAACGAGGTGGCCGAATGATCCATTATTTGCCGCAAAATTGTTGGATAAATGTTAAATGAAATGTTGGCTCATTTTGCTGGGGATTATACTTATTTATTTTGAATTTTCTAGTGATAGCATCGCAAGAAAGCTAGAATTGAAAAGAAATCAAGTTATGGAAAATCAAAGACAATGCTCATTGCTTGAAAGAACAGTGAATGAGCTGAGATCAGAGCAAGTAAGTAAAATCGACAGTGCAAAAATGCGGAAACAACTTGCAAATTAATAGCTTTTCATTCCTTAGGGCATAAACGTCAGAAACATGCCGCAAACAATTGAGCTCAGCTGTAATCCAGCTTCGATTTTGATCGATCCATTGCATTTCGGTCTACATTTCGGTTCATTTTCCGCCTTAGTCAACTGTTTCGGCGCTTTTGCTAGATTTTGTACCTAAAAGTTCCAGAGACAGCGAACACTGTACTGATGCTACGACGATCTGTGTAAAGCAAGAGTCAGACCAGGACTTATTAAAGGTCAAGGATTTTGGCACAACTACAATACACAACACTTAAACAGTTCTAGTATTACCTATTTCATACCGTTGCATATATCAAAATTATTCTTATTGAATGTCATCCATATATCTTCAGTACTACTACCTTCGCTTTTGCGCATTTGCGCATACGTACCGAAGACAGCCCCACGGGCTGCAAAGTGGCCGCGCATGTAAACAACGAGGTTATCGTTCCAGTCTTTTTATTTATATTTCAATGATGAAAACAGCTTTTACGTATATTCCAAAATGTGTCCGCTTTTCTTCGCGAATCCGGAGTTTTGTATAATTCAAAGACTAAGTGGAATCAAGAACTCTTTCTACCAAGCAGTTTCTATTGGTTTGCTACATTGTTTATGGAGCCAACAGCCGACGGAAGAATTAGAAGAATTCACCAGGCAGGAAGGCACTTTCATAGGAGCAGCAAAAGAAGCCTTTTTATTTTGTGTTATTTGTGTAACATGTAATAAAACATATACTTAATTTTCAACAATTTAGAAAGCTGCTTATTTTACAGCCAAGGTCTTTCAAATACAAAAAAGAAAACTTAAAGTTGATAACATGAAATTTCACTCTTACGTAGTAGTAGTTATAGACATCGTCCAGTTTTATTGTTTTTGATGCCACCTGTGCTTGGTGAAGTGTTTTGCAAATGTTTTTGAAGTTTCATGAAACAAGATTTGATCCTCATGAACACATTTGAGTGTGAAAATGCTTTTACCACCCTTCTCAAACATTCAGTTGTTCTGCCTCTTTTTTGAAAAAATTGAATTTTGATTGTTGCCTGTTTTCAGCTTGATATAACTAGCAAGATGCAACGGCGAACGCAGCTTGAGGAGCAAAAGGCAGATTTAACATCAGCTAACCTCGCTTATGATAGAGAGATAAAGGAGGCTCAGCGACAACTGCAAATGACACAAAAATCATTAAATGACCTTCAAAGCAAGAAACTGGAGCTCGAGAAAAGGAAAGAAAAATATGCAAATGATACCAGATTGGCGCAAGATGCAATAAAACAAAAGGGAACACGAGTTAAAGACATACATAATGACATTGATCGGTAATTTATTTTGTTATCATTTTTCGTTTTAATTTGTTTTTGTTGCATTTTCAAATTACAGGAACAAGAAGCCTCTTATGACCTACGGCAAAGGGAGGTTGACCTATAGTGCTATTAGCCGGTTAGAAATCCACAACTTTAGCCTTTGTCATAAAAAAGTAAGTTTTTCTTCTCTTCTTGACCCTGACAGAATTACTATTCACAATTTGTGGCCTTCAACTTATATTATCGTCCTTCTACAATGCCACTGTAGACTTTTATCACGAGTCATAGTAATAATTAGTGATAATTAAACTGAACTGAGTAGCAGACAAATAGCGATAGCTATACTCATTTAATCAGTCTATTGTCACATTTAAGATAACTTTGCACTATTCTGCTTATCGGATACTAACGGCAAATGGACACTTAAATAAACTATGATCAAACTTGGTGAAGCCCCTGTTCTTTAATCTTTCTTTCTTTATTAGAGTTGTTTATTGGGCAGCGTGATCTTTATATTAGGCCAGTCACGTTCTTAATGCCTGGTGTCCATATAGCCAAAATTGGCTGTGCAGTGTTGATACACGGATGTGCTCAGCCACATGTTTCCATTAAAATCTTCTAGTGGCAGGAGCGTCATAAAGGTTGGGAAAGTTGAACCAAATTCAAGTTTTTATGTTTTATGTTTTTATGCTGTAAAGCAACCGTCCAGCCGCGATAGAGCCACGGTACGGAAGTATTTCCATTAAACTGAAACGTCACAGCGTTGTCTCAGCACTGGTACAGCCGTTTTTCAGTACTGGCACAGCCGCATTTGGCTATATAGAAATCAGGTTTAAGAATTCATTGCTTAACAAGCGGTCTATTTTATGACAGATATGTTGCTGAAGGCAGAGAGCAAGCCCTTTCCAAGAATAAGGAGAAGGTTCAGCAGATCGAAGCTGAGTATAAGAAGCTAGAAAAAGAAAAAGATAAACAATCCAGTGATTTCGCCAGATCTCAAAAGGACATTGCAAAGCAACAGGTGCGTGCACGTGAACTTGAAGATAATATCCAGTTGTTCAAAGCTGAAAAGGAAATTAATGAAAACGAGAAGAAGATCGCAGGCTTGAATAAAGAGCTTGCAAAATATGGCGATTCTTCTAACTTAGGCCTAAAAAGAGCCGAGCTGCAAAATCGACTGGATGAAATGAGAAAAGAAAAAGCAAACTGCGAAGGCAGATTGAAGGGTTTTGAAGATCAGCAGCGCAGAATGCAAAGAGAATTGAACAGTGAAATGTTCGCAGGAGCTGATGAAAAACATCGTAAAAAAATGATTGAAGTAAAAACAACAGAACTTGCCAATCAAGATTTGGATACTTACTACAAAGCACTTGATCGAGCCATTATGAAGTTTCATGGCTTGAAAATGGCTGAGATCAACAGGATTATCAAAGAATACTGGATACATACTTATCGTGGTCATGGTCAGTAATATTCTTAATTTTGTATACATCTTTTTAACAGACTTTGAAAATTCCTTTACAGGACCTTGAACTTCCTATGATACTTCTTATTTACATTCAACTGTGGAATTTTAGTGCAGTTGCAGATTTTCATACTCCTATATGTCGTTCTGGTTTTCGACGCTAAAACTTAACTAGTACACCAACAACAACACGCGGACCTCCTAAGGTTATCTTTCCACTATTCCTACTACTTTTTTATACTAATACTATATTCTAAATCAAACTGCAGGAAACTGGGCGTGCGATCAGGTAACTAACATCATGTACGTTCGGTAATTGAAATCGAAATTTCCCGACCAATGCACCTGTTCAACAGAAAGACTGCCGAAGAAATCAAATACAGAACAAATCATAAACTCAAAAACCAAAAGAAAAAGGGATAGGGACGGGGGGAGAGATGATCGAGCAAACTGCAGCATGTCTGCGAACCACACAGAATGGACTGCTCACACAGAACACCAAATATAAGACACAGCAAAATACCTACTGTCTCTTTCTACGGAAATGCGGCGCGACTATAGTACGAGGTGTTGATGACTAGGCGTGAAATCACACCAGATACCCTGCGGCAAGCTATAATTGTTTGCAATATTTATAAGCCAACCTACCAAACTGTAACCCTCAGAGCCAACCGAACATGTGGAATTAACAACTCAAAAACAAACCCAACCTGAGCTCGCAACAACGACCACAACTTAAGCAAACATCCTAGTTGTTTTAACTCAGCTTAAATTTCGATTTAACCTGTATTAAATTCAATACAAAAAAGGAGCGCAGTATGGCTTTTGATGGTTATGATCGCGACGCGAGATGACTATGGATGTACCGTTTCAACCAAACAGGTATTCAGGTGGCCACTAAAAATTCCTTAAAAATCGCCCAACTTCTCATTGTCATTGCATTTTTTCTCGAGTAGGGCTCATTTTCTCCCAGTTTTCTTATAGTTTTCTTATTAGATAGTGAGGCAGTTTGTCTGAATGATCGGCTGTTGTTTATCGTTTCGTCACTATGCTTTCTCGTGATAAAAGTCAAACAAGCAATATTGACATTCTCATTCTCATTTTTTACCTGCTATTTTCGTTTGCCTTCCAAGGCTTTTATGAAGCCTTGTTTTTGTTGAATGTATCTCTAGGTTTTTGTCACCAGAATAAAATAATTCGAAGCCTTTTCCGCATATTCTTTGTTAGACATTGATACAATTGAAATAAGGGCAGACGAAGAAGAAGGAAGTGGAGCTGCAAAATCAAGAAGAACTTACAACTACAGAGTATGCATTTTCTTACCTTGCATTAAGTACTTGATGACATCACACTAGAATTTCCTCCGCTGACTTCTTGACCCGGATATTACATTTGGTCCCTTCTTTATATATGAACTAGTGACGAAATAACTCTAACATTCGCATCCGTCACATTCAAGTATAAAGACATGCTCTGATTGTATAAGTCCTCTTAATTTCATTAAATGGCAAGCCCTTCTAAGTGCACTCGCATTCTCGTATATAAGAGTATGCCAAGCACTGTGACCGGATATATATTGAATCACACCTACACGTCCGCATTCTTGACACATATATGGACACATATATAAACTTCCACATTCTTCTCGTATAAGAGATGCTTTTATGTGTACTTCTACATTCGTTTGAAGGAACGCCCTTACTTATAAGTATTTTCGCTTTCTCACATAATGTCTTGTCACATTGGCTTATACTGACATGCTTTCTAATTAAGACTTTGTTAGTCTTATGAAGTCGTTGCCACAGTCCGTTTGCTTGTTATTTTTTTGTGACTTTGAAATTAACTTCTCCTTGGTTTTGGTGTCCCTTCTATTGGTATCTCGTATTGATACAGAAATCTCTGCAAAAGGTAATGAATAAATGGCTGAAATTTTCAAATAGTACATAAACAATCTTCTAGGCAACCATTTTACAAGCCATACATTAAAAATTCTGTCACAAATTATCCAACCATAACCTTAGAAGTATCTTTCTCTAATGGCCTGTTCATATGAGCCCGCTTACCGGGCCAGCCTACTGAGGCAAATTTCAAGTTCTGTTCATATGAGATAATTCTGGCCCGCCTACCGAGACGGAAACTGTTCATTTCGGCAATTTCAAAGCCTTATGTTGTTTCACACATGCGCTGTAAAACGATTCTAGCCCGGTTAGTGGGATGGAGTGTTCATATGAGAAATTTTCAGCCCACCTGCCGAGATCTCGCCAGTGCTCAAGCAAGGTCTCGCTTACCAGGCTAGCCCACTTTCTCATATGAACCCGATTGAATTCTGTCTTGAAATTTTGGATTAGGTGGGGTCTCGCTTAGTGGGCTGGCTCGGCAAGCGGCCTCATATGAACAGGCCCTAATTAGATACAAATATCTCTGGTATTGTCTTAAAAAACAGTCTGTAAGTTCTTGTTTTTCTTTTTTCTTACTTGCCAGGATTTACTTATCTACATTTATTCTACTAATTGTTGTTTGTTTTTTTGTGTTTATTCTAGGTTGTTATGCTCAAGGGTGACACAGCTTTAGATATGAGAGGTCGATGCAGTGCGGGCCAAAAGGTAAGCATATTCTGCGCAATTTTCGCAAAGAGAAACCTGTTTGCCAACTTTCAACAGTCAGCACAATCTTTTGAATACCTTAGCAAAAATTTGCATCTTTCAAGAAATATTTCACAGCTCTTGTGATGAGACCAGGACAGATAACTAGCTTATTCGAAGTTCCTTAACCCGAAGTTAAAACATTTTTACCACAATGCTTGGTCAAATTCAACGAAATAAATATATCTCTTCAAAATTGACACCGAATTTTAGAACCTGTATGTTAGTTGAGTAGATTATAAGATATCAACCTCGTCCCCAGGCCCGAAATCGAATATCCTTGAATCTCACTCAACCGTCAAATCGATTTTGGCCCTGGTACCGGCCACAGAATCTGCCAAAATACTGGCAATTTCGGCCTAGGCATCAAAACAAGATGTAGATTCCAAAAGCTTATGTTCTCAGAAAGGAATTGCAAAGAATTTCATCGATAACTGCAAGGCAAGATACAATATCTCATGTAGCATCATTTTTGTGTTTTGTTAGATGTTTGTCACATAGTTTTCGGCCTATTTTGGTGTGAAAATTTGAAGAAACTGTGATGTCACTGAAAATTTCTATTTTTTGAGCAGCCAATCAAATTCCGAATAGACAAGGCTGATACCAGGGTCGAATATGGACAGCGGAGTTTGACGTAGAGACCTATTCACCCTGGGGATGAGGTTGATAAGATATCTTCCGCAAATTGAGAATCTCGCATATTTTATGATTAGAGGAACTTACAGTTTCAAGAGCTTCTTATGAACAATTGATACAGGTAAAATAAATTGTTGTTCTATTTATATTTTAGGTTCTTGCATCGATTATCATACGATTAGCTTTAGCAGAAACATTTTGTCTCAACTGCGGAATCTTGGCCCTTGATGAACCTACTACAAATCTTGACGAGCAAAATGTTGAAAGTCTCGCTAATGCTTTGAAAGAGTAAGAATATTTTGTGTTTTACTGTAGTGAATGTGTAAAACTTACATCAGCTATCACCAGCTTTCATATGTGAATAAAATGCATTGAAAGTTTTCGAAAATTTTCCTGAAAGTTCTATTGTAGCGTCTCGAATAGAAGTCCTCCTACTATTTTTTCAGACCTTCAAGCTCTCCCTCAGTTGTTGAGAACCACTTGAAGTAAATTTGGGGTTCTTGTTGCACTCAAACAACGTTCAGTTTTCTTCAACGGTGCTTTATATTTTTATATCGTCTTAGGCCCTGTCCAAACATCAAACATTGTTGGTCCAACATTTTAACTTTACAACAAATGTTTGACTGTTTGGCCGCTTCCAAAAACATTGCTTGACAAGCAAAAGTAACAAAGAAGTTCAAAAACATTTTTGCTTGACGCACGCAAAAATTGTTGGACGAGCAATGTTTTTAGACGCGGCCAAACGATCAAACACTTAGCTTGACAAGCAAATCTCGAGTGTTGTTGGACCAACAATGTTTGATCGTTTGGCCTGGGCCTTAGAGAGTGTATCATGCACGTTATAACCAGTATTTAGCAATATTTCATCTTAAAGGCCTCAAATATTTCTATCGCTACACCACTCCCACTACAAGGGACCTTGGGACCTTAGAAACGCTTTAACCAGTTTACCTTCTCTTCCTAGCATCATATCAAATCGTCAACAACAACGAAACTTTCAGCTTGTTGTCATAACTCATGATGAAGAATTTGTTAGAGCTTTAGGCCAATCTGATTTTGTTGATCATTTCTACAGAGTTTACAAGGATGAGGGGTGAGAACTTTTAACCTATTACTCAACGAATTACTTAAGGGAGGTTGGACGTAGATGCTTCTTGCCCTCATGAAAGAGCCAACTTTTCGGTTTCACCATTTTTGACCAAATTTTGCCGATCTCTGCCCTGCCCTGCTTCCGGCATCTTTGAATTGAGCTCATATCTAGCTTAAATTAAGCTGAAAAAGTTCTCCAACTAACGCCTCAAACTTAAACCCTAGATAAAACAAACAATGTTTTTAGCCATCCATTTGACCGTTGGAGTTAATGACCTACTGGATATGATTTTATTGCAGTGGCTATTCGAAAATTCATCGGCAAAAAGTAGCGGAAATGAATGAATAAAATGGAGAATTTGCAAAATTATTCCCAAGATGATTGGTAAGTCGTCAGTACTTTGTTACGTTAGTACAACAAACATAATACCCAGAGTAACCAAGACAACACTAGAATATTAACCTAAAAGCGTCGACCTAGATGTTCCCATTGAATATTTGCCAACACCTTTTGTCGACCTACTATACGATATATCTAATGCCAACTAGTTGTAACTGGTAATGTCGACTGTTGTTCCAAAACACCACCGACAAGTAGTTGGGCACTAGTACTGCCTGTACGCAGTATCTAAAGAAACCTGGCTTTAGAGGCAAGGGTATCTAATTTAATGGTCAGATTTGTTGCTAGTTTGCATTGGGTTTGTACTGAGGGTGTCTGCGTGCATGTGACCAGTTTTACTTTTCAAGACTTTCTAGCTTATCTGGTTTAGGAACATCTTCGTCTCTTTTTTCAACTGGAACCCTTACAGTGTTAAAGGTTGTTTGGCGATTCTAGGAAACATGGGAACATGCGAAATGTGTGTAGGGAATTAAACGCGAGCAAGGGAAAACCACGAAACAGGGATCGGGTAAAATCCTCCTTATCAATCCGCTTGACCATCAATGTGAAAAATAATCCTCGAAACTCCAGGGAATAAGGGCATTTTCTCAAAGGAACAGAGGAAATTGTAACCCACCTAAACGACCCTCTGCGTTATCACAGCATAGACGCTTTTATCGGCATACTAATAATGCATCCGCAGTCCCTTGCAGCGCTTTGACAACAGGGTGCCATGTTGATGATCTTTTGGCCGTGTAGCACTTTTGAACTAATAGGAAATCGGATCTTATGCAATAAGTTTTCCTATTAAGTACTTAATGATGTTGTTATCCTGGGAATTTCTCTCGGCGACTGCATGTTCTGTTTTTGAAAATAACTGGTAAAAAAGCAAATTTTTTCATCCTGAAAAGAAATAATTGTAAATCTGAATTAAGTTACAGTTGGATTTTTGAAATAGCCCTACAGTTCAAAAAACAAGCTTTATGAAGATGCTTCTGTTGTTATTGATACTTTTTTGGAGAAGGCTCATATTTTAGCTATTACAGCTAATTTAGACCTAATATGCATGCCGCATCCAGTCATGGGACCCCTGGTTTAACGTCCCTTCCAAAGTACGGCAGAGTGAGTTATTTTGTCAGTTTGTCATCCACCCGGAGAGTCACCCATCCAGTGGTTGACCTCACACGGCCAAGCTCAACTTCAGTTGTCTAACGGAAACTAAGGTCCCTGGCCAATCATTGAAACACATGACGTGTGCAGAACACATGAAGAATGCAGCGTATTTGTCTCTGAGGTGTGCAGCATGTTTGTCTCACACCGCACGAGAGATGAAAACTTCCTAATTATTCTGGTAACACACGCTCAAAATGAGTAGCTACGCAGTGCAGTTTGTTCTTCAAAACAATCGACCAATGCCCTGTTCATTGACGTACATTTAATAGAATATTCTCTTGTTGTGAAATGTTGAGTTTTGCCCATCCACCGGTAATTCCTCACAATGCCATTCACCCTCTATTACTTGATAAACGTACTTAATTTTAAAAGCTTGATCTGGCTATATAGTTATTTGCAATGACTGAATGATAAAACGGTGTTGCTTATACAGCAGACGTTCACGCTAGTAAAACTGTGTATTTTATTTGGTTTTATTTATTTGTGTAGGGGAATAACGCTATCAGTTACTTACATCACGCAGCCCAAAGAATTATTTCCTACGGAATCGTGTTTTAGCTTGATAAGGTAACTCATTAAAGAGCTTAACTGCTCACATATAGATAGTTTAATAGAGTTTATTTTTATCATTGAATCGTAGATATTGATTGATTTTTACGAATCAAGCCACTGGAAGCCCAAACTGGAATGTGTCGCATTAAAAGGATTAAAAACACAAGTAACATGCGTTACATAAAAAAGCATTAAACTGAATTGTATTGGCGTCACATTACGAGCATTGAAGTGAATTGCTATAGTGTTGACTATTTGTATTCTATATAATATATATATACATTATATAGAATAAAAATAGTCAACACTATAGCAATTCACTTCAATGCTCGTAATGTGACGCCGATATAATCAAATCAAATGCTTTTTTATGTAACACATGCTATTTGTGCTTGAATTGCTTTTCTACGACGCATTATAATTTGGGCTTCCTGTGATCAAGCCAAAATCAATGAATAAATTGAAGTATTAAGTACTTTGGATACTGATATATATCTACCTAGAGAATTTCAGTTGTTTGGAGAAATGTTTTGTTCGTGTTCGAGTTGTTCTAGTTGTTTGATGTTTAAATGTTCTGTTCCTTGATAATTTTTATCCATATTTTCAAAACTAATATTGGCTCGTCCATTGTTTAGCCTTGTTTCTCATGCTATTTGCAATATAGATGACCAGATAATCAAACACAAACCCTAGGTTACAATTATCGATAATCACAGCTAAGGATTTGCGAGTATCTTTTGATTCAGCTCGGCTAGAATGGAATGATTATTGCTCTTATTTTACCGAAGGAAAAGAGTACCCAAGTGTGACGTCATCAAAATTCTATTTTAGAATTTCAAAATTGCTCTTCATTTTGTGAAAGTGCGTCGAAAATAATGCGTAAACGTGCAAAAGCAGTTAATTATTTCAAACATTGCCTGAGATATGGCCATCCGAAGTAATACATTTGAATAGCAAATCACTGTATTTTTGCTTCGGTTCATAATGTTTTGAACAAGGCGCAAAATACAGTGATTCTTTATTGAAATTTAATTCTTCGGATGGCCATATCTCAACCAATGTTTGATGTATTTGACGGATTTCGCACGATTACGCATTATTTTTGGCGCTCTTTCACAAAATGAAGAGCAAATTTCGAATTCTAAAAATATATTTCACGACTTAAGTAGTCTATTGGCAAACCCTGTCTCACTTGGGGTTTTCAGAACAATCTGAATCTAGGAACTCCCTCTGTATCTCAGTAACTGTTTGAGACAGAATGCCTTAAACTGATGGAGACGTTGACTTTGATATACATTGAACGATTATTATAAAGCAATGATAAAAACAGAAACTTTTGACTGTCTTTTTCTTTGTGATATGATGTCATATTCATTATTTTCGTGTTATGACATCATAGTCATGAAAGGCATAGAAGTTCAAGTTGGACGTATTTTTAGTCATATGGATACGGAACGCTGGTGCTTATTTAGTACTCTGAGGTCAATGTCAGCATTTTTTGGTTTCGAAAAACTATTTATCATCGGAACATATATATCAAAAGGAACTTTTTTCATATTTTTGTAAGAAATGGACAGATTGCAGAATTCATAAATTAAAATGTCCATATCAAAACCAAAAGACCCATTCTGTGTAGACAAAAAAGTTCGTTTTCTCACTTAGACTTTTCCACATAATTTTATTGGTCTTCCCGCTGTATCCCGTCAGCTGATTGGTGTTTGAAACACGATGACAATTCAGCGCTACTTTTTTATCATGAAACTGATTTGCACATCATTGTATGAAAAGGACAGTAACTTGAACTTCATCTACATCAGGTCTCTTGATTGTATTTTAGAACACAAAATACCACAATTAAGCTTGAGATCTCTTTTATATTTTTTGACCCACAGTTGAGATAGAGCTATTTTAGGATAAGCATCCGCATCTTGGTACTGTATAGCTAAGTTCCGCCTGTTTCAATTGTTTCGGTCTGTTTTTGACGTTTGTACTCTGAGGAGTTTCAGACGAAAAAAACTTTTAAGTAGGTCCAAAAATGTTTTCCCTGTTTCTTGCAATTTTGAAATTTTGTGCTGCTAAAATACTAGTTAAAGAAGTTGGTGTTCAAACTGCGACCAGCAAACTACTTTGATACGACAGATTTCGTAGACAGATACGAAAAAGATATAATATAGATATCATGTTTTGAAAATTTTTACCAACTTTGCAATGATATAAGTTTGTTACCTTTTGGAAAATAGAAATACAGCAATATTAGTAAGAAATACAGCAATACAGCCATTTGCGCAGTGCCTCAGCTGACTTTAGCAGTTGCTCAAAATATCTAGACATTTTAGCAGACAGGTATTTTAGTTAGTTGATCCATTAATGTTAATGAAGTTGGTTTGCTTTAAAATAAATTAAGTGCAAATACATATTAAAAGCAAAACATATATAATTTTGTACAAGGTGAAATTTATATATGGGAAAAAGTCACTGAGTTGGTTTCTTTCCTTTTAAGCCTGAAATGAAAAAAAGATGTTTCTTGCTGTGGAACATCTGAATAACCGGTACCTGTTGGGCCAATGCTGTTGTCCGTTGTAGGGATGTGTCCGAACATCTAAATAACCGGTACCTTTTGAGCCAATGCTGTTGTTCGTTGTAGGGATGTGTCCGAACATCTGAATAACCGGTACCTGTTGGGCCAATGCTGTTGTCCGTTGTAGGGATGTGTCCGAACATCTAAATAACCGGTACCTTTTGAGCCAATGCTGTTGTTCGTTGTAGGGATGTGTCCGAACATCTGAATAACCGGTACCTAATGGGCCAATGCTGTTGTCCGTTGTAGGGATGTGTCCGAACATCTGAATAACCGGTACCTGTTGGGCCAGTGCTGTTGTCCGTTGTAGGGATGTGTCCGAACATCTGAATAACCGGTACCTGTTGGGCCAATGCTGTTGTCCGTTGTAGGGATGTGTCCGAACATCTGAATAACCGGTACCTGTTGGGCCAATGCTGTTGTCCGTTGTAGGGATGTGTCCGAACATCTGAATAACCGGTACCTGTTGGGCCAATGCTGTTGTCCGTTGTAGGGATGTGTCCGAACATCTGAATAACCGGTACCTGTTGGGCCAATGCTGTTGTCCGTTGTAGGGATGTGTCCGAACATCTGAATAACCGGTACCTGTTGGGCCAATGCTGTTGTCCGTTGTAGGGATGTGTCCGAACATCTAAATAACCGGTACCTTTTGAGCCACTGCTGTTGTTCGTTGTAGGGATGTGTCCATTGTATGAATGTTTGTCTTTAAAAATTAGTTAGATCTGGTCAGATACCAATACTGGTCGGTTTCATGCAGTTGACTGTTAATTGGGGTTCCACGTGATGCGAAATACAAGTTTTAGAGCGAACGATTATACTTCAAAAAATGGGGGTTAATAGCTAACAGTAACTGTTTAGTAACATTAAGATAAATGTTTAGAAGTAGTATTTCCTTGCATCATTTTCTTTATTCAGTATTTACCAAATCGTTGCCTTCTCGAACGTTTCTTCGAGAAAGGGCGCCCAAATTGCCTCATAAAAGGTGGAACGCACTTAGAGGGAGCTCTGATCTCAATGCGGGGCGGTTTCGAGCAGGGGTGCTCATTCCAGCATGAGATGAAACATTGAAATGTACACAGATCTCTTTAACAGTGAAATATTGATACCGTAATAGCTCTATTAAGCCCCAGGGGGCTTATATCCTTTTGAAGTTTCCTAATGGGGGGTGATAAATATTGGAACAAATGTTGAAAGTTTGGAATATCAAGCAAATGTCAAAAGTTTGGAATATCAAGCATCAAACACACAATTTCGAACGTTTACTGCTGACCTGTCGAGTCGCAGAAATAAGTGGGGCTTAATATGGAGAAGAGGGGCTTATTCTAAATTTTCCCTTGAAACAGGGGACTTAATAGAGTAATAGAGAGGGGACTTGAACGAGCTTTAACGTTACTTGTGAAAAGCTCACATCACCTCAAATTTAAATCTTTAGTTTGAACATGACATAAACATAAAACACCATATCTCACCAAATTTCAAGCTTTGCAGACGTTGCAGCTAACTTTACAATTCTCTTTCATCCATGTTGGGTTTTTGGCACATTCGCCAATACTTGCCCAATAGCTGCAATAGCCTGTTGAATCCATACAGTCTAAAATGCAGAGAAAGATACAAAATTCAATCAAAATTTACTTATGACTCGTTTTGCCACTGTTACAGTACAGGGGATCTTCTCCTTGATTGAAGAACATTTTTGCGATACTCTCTTCTCCTGAAATACCTTCTTCTCAGCATGTATATTTTTGTCATTAAGAAAAAAAGTTTTATGGTTGAGAAATGATATCGTACGTTTCTAATAAGAAAACCCAACAGTATTGCTTCGATTCAAAGCACTCTCTTGGGACTATCTGACTGATCGATTTTTGAAACCTTTTAAATTACACTTGTGAGGCATACACGGGGGGGGGGGGGTTCTTCCATACTAAAGGTACCTGGGGATGTGCCGCGCTGGAGGGTATACTTTTTCGAACTTCTAGTCTAGCCAAGGGTATACTTTTTGGCAATTTTGGTTTAGCAAAGGGTATCATATAAAGCAATGGAGTGGCCATGCTTTCGTCTGCATTAGCCTTGAAAAGTTGACATTTTTAAAAGAAACGGGTAAAAGGAATAAGTCGACCTTTGAATTTTCCGATTATTTGTCAAGCCAAGGGTATCATTTTGGTAGAAATTGGTCTAGCCAAGGGTACCATTTTCTCGTAAAATTAGTCTAGCCAACAGTACCGTTTTGAATATGCCGGCGTAAAACCCTTACCCAAAATTTATTTTTCTTTTTTGTAAAGAAAAATTTTGAAGATAATGTAACCTTGAGACCTAAAGTCCCCTCCAAAATAAAAACAACGGTGAATCAGGTGAAATAGGGTTAAGGAAGTATAATTTCTACTTAGCTATGAGTACCTTTGCAAGATTTGCAGCAGTTTTTCCACATCCACTCTCCATTGTCAGTGCAGCCTGTATTTTTGGCCCAGTCAACACATTGTGCCCCGTAGGAATCTGTTGTACATTGAGCCATTACTGAAATAAGATAGAAACCATTTATGAACCGAAGGAAAAGTACAGTGATTTCCTATTGAAATGTATTTCTTCGGATGGCCGTATCTCGACCAATGTTTGGTAAATTTTACTGATTTTGCACGTTTACGCATTATTTTTTACGCTCTTTCATAAAATGAAGAGAAAATTTCGAAGTAGATTTTTGTGACGTCACGACTTAGATACTCTTTCTCAGGGCAAATGCGTAATGGTGCCAATTGTTTATACAGCATACAACCACATACAAAGTCGTGAAGTCACAATCGACTCATGGACCGGTTTCGAT
>JACTAT010000060.1:4302825-4356217 GCA_014526335.1 Chrysaora quinquecirrha | reverse complement strand
TTGCTTAGAAATAATTAAGCGCACTTACCCTAAAGAGCTAAAAAGACGTGATTAGACGATATAAGCCTTGGCAAGGATCTGGGACTGCGCGTAATTTTTATGAAAGAAGAACTAAGGGCGTTTATCCAATGCAATCAAATGAAATCTGCCGTCTTCGGTGAAAATACCGTGCAGCTGCAGAAAAAATGTATCAATAGAGATTTTTAAAGTCGCGTGATGCCGTACAAGACAACATGAAAAACTTCACCATTTCTATCCTATTTCTAGAAAATGTCCTTTCTGTTCCTTTCCATTCCGAGTGAAATTTGAAGTTGATTTAACTTTTCAAAGCTTTCCTATAGAAAATTTCAGATTTAGAAAAAATAACTTAATATCAAAGGTCAGATTTAGAAAAAATAACTTAACATCAAATTTCTTAGAATTCGGCAGCCAAAATTTTAGTGAAAAGTGAAAATTGCAATGTCATTTCAATTGCATTTTCAATTTGTTCCGTTCCGATCCTGTCCGATCCGACCCGTTATGAGTCAAGAAATATGCAAGTGGAAATCCGGCTTAACGAATAGAATAATCTGCTTTTTACATTTGCCTTTTATGCCTGAATTTTCAAGGGGCTACTCTACAATTTGGGTATTAAGTTTCCACAAAGATATTGCAATCTAAAAATCTACCTGTCTTTTTATTTAAAGGTGAACAGTTTATTCTTCTTTGCAATAATCTTCTATCTTCTAAAGAGCATCACAAAGTCTAGAAAGCATGCAACAACCGCTGCCAAGTCAAGGTTATTCATTTACTAGCTACCCCTGTCTCTTTCTTAAAAAGGAAAACATATTATTAAAGACATATATGTTTTAAAGACGAATTTCACCTTTTCTTGCGCCTAGGAATACACCGCATATGAAGAAAGGGCTACTTTATATATAACAGTTAGTATAACTCTGGAAATGACGCTGGTAGCAACGCAGTGTTTCCCTCACATACTCTAAGGTGTCTAATTGCTGGGGGGTCGGAATAGGCGGGGGGTTGGAACTGCTGTCAGGATCTAATTAGTGGGGGAGGGGGGGTCGGAGTAAACGGAGGGGTCAGACTTTGTTCGACAAACTTTGTCAGGAAACTGCTGGAACGCAGTGCGAGATGCCCTTTAGTACTTATAGGCTAAGGAAAATCATAGTTCTATTTAATGCAAACACAGCCCTCCTCTCCAGTCATCTCTCTGCACAATTACTTTTGCGATTACGTGAGGTAATTTCAGCCCTGGCTGGGACTTGGATTTCCGGGCTGAGATTTCTCATGTAATCGCAATTTTTCCTGCCAGTGCAGAAAACTCTCTTTGCGCAGGCCCAGTTTGAATGTGGCTTGAGATTCGTCCCAAAGAATTTCAATTTTGGCGCCATTTGTCTTACGTATTTCATTTCACTCCGGCTGGAAACGTTCATGTGATTGCATGCCAATTTCAACACGGCTAACCGAGCTGAAATTCCAGCCCGGGCTGAAAACTCTCATATAATCAGCCCCTTAAACACCGAAACAACCTATTGAATTGAAGCTACAAGAGGGATGTGTGACGACACACAATGCTTTAATGGGACTAGTGTATTCAGATAAGTTTTCAATTTAATTTTTTCTGTCAAATGAAATATTCTAAATAAACCTTTGTAATTTTTTCAAGGGCAACTGGCAGAGCATTTCTTGTTTTGTTACCTCTTCTGGGATTGACATTCTTTCTTGGATATGCAGCACAGAACACAGCGGTCATGCACATCTATGCTTTGATCAATCCCTTGATGGTTAGTTAACTTAGGTTCTTAATAGGTTAGTTATTTCTCACCGCGCGAGTGCTTTAAACAGGAGAGATGACGTGGCAGAATGTATAACATAGACAATACTAAACCAGTATTGTGGGAGTACACGGAAGTGGGCTGTGACAGGAAGCCTTCCCTTGCTAGTTTGCAGTGTGAGGTTTAACCTCACTGTGATACAAATTGGTAACGACGTTTATATTGCATCAAAACGTTGGGGGATGCAAGTACGCCGGCTGACAGTTGACTCTTCCTATGAAGTTTAAATGAGGGCCAGTGGTCGAATACATGAGTCAAGATATCTTCTGCTTGGTTTTGTGAAAAAAATGGATCAAAGACATGAATTTTGCAAAGAATATATGATGCAATGGCAGAATAGCAAGGTCGTTGAAACTACAAGAATGCGTCAATGTAAAAAAAGCTGTAGTTTCACTTTCAAGGCATTGTGGAGTAAAGAGAGTAACTGCCAGATTGTAACTTGAAAATAAATAAATGAACAAATAATAAGTCACTAGATCAGGTTACTTTCCATTGGCGAAACAAAACAAATAAATAACTTGGAAACCAGACACCATATTACTTGTAATAACGACTCGCAAATACCTTTGAAACTGTCCTCTGTTCTAAAAAATTACTCAACCACGTTAATTTCTTTGCAGGGTATTTTGCTTTGTATTTTCAACTTCTTCCTGGATAAATCGGTAAGTTATTTTATTTTGCTATTTTGGTCCTCCTGAAATGTCGACGCCTAGACGCACAGTCTAAAGAAAACAACCAATAAAAACATATTTGTTCCCGTATGTCGTCATCATCGACAATCATAATGTCTATGGCTCGCCTTGCTTGTTATCTATATACTTCTTGAAAAATAAATTATAGTAAAATATAGTGATTTTACTTAACCATACATTTTTGTGTCAAAGTCAAAATGTCTCATTTTTATTAGTCGAAAACAAGAAAAACAGTTTTCTTTTCAAATGTAACTGTTTAACCCTTGCTGTATGCTTCCTGAGATTGATATACTAGAACGAAAACCTTTGGTAAGCGTTCACACATCTGGGAATATTGTAATAGACGGCCAACTGACATTAAACAGGTTAAAAGAGATATCGAAAGGAAACGCAATGAAGACATTCTGTCTTTGGTTGAACAAGACGATTTATCAGGCGCACAAGTTGTAATGACGAACAGGCCTGACCAATAGCACTGCTGAGATGGATTAGCTAACGCTATAGTTTTGATTCTTGCAAAATTCAATCCCCTTCCATTGATATCATAAAATGCCACACATCTCGATATACAAGGACAAAATACTGCAGGGTTATAAACTTTTGTCATTTTTTGAAGGTGCAAACTGCTTATCAGGATTATAAGAGAAAACGAGCAGCCGTAAAAGGTTTTCATGGAAACTTTAATTCTATGCAGCTTAGTAAGGTAACATCTAACATAAATACAAATATTTTTTTATCTGTTGTTTAAGAAAAATGTCTCGTTACTTTGTGATAAATGAAAGTAGAAACTGAATACTTTCTGCACTTAAAGCCTCTGTCTTTAAGTGTGAAGCTCAAATAGCAATCAGATGTAAGCAAAAAAATTATTCGTCGATAGTCCTGCCTGCAGACGTAAACTTAAGTCGGTGGCATTTTTCATCGATGAATTTTCAAATTCAATTAATTAATACCAAATATTTGCACTTCCATGAAATGTTAAGATATATGCTTTGCTCTTATAATTGTAACGTGTTAAGTTTAGCTAACTAGTATCTAGTCTTGTTAATTACTGTCTCTGTCATGTTGTTCTTAATCCTGTAGTGTAAAATTATGTTTCCGCGCAATCTGTAATGATAAGTGACAATGATGTAAACCAGTTTCCCTGTTCTTATATTGTATGTGATTCGTTTTAGTTTTCTAGTTAGTCTTGGTTTTGAGTTCAATCAGATAAGATCCATAAAATTATCAAAGTTGTATTGTTTCTTAGGGGCTAGGCCTTTTGCCTGTGCCCTTAGGGTGTTTCTTGATGACCACCATAAAAGAAGAACCCGATGTACGCTACATATTTATTAAGACCGGATTACCTTGAAGTAGCTGTTGGTGATTGAAGTAATACTTAAAAAAACCTAAGCACCAAAGCAATGAACTTGCAAGAATTTTATGGAATATGAAATCAAAGAAAACAGTGAAAACTAATTACTTCATCATGAAAATCAGGGAAAATCTAAAATTTTTGCAGAACATTCAATATTAACTGAATTAACCTTCCAGCAGACTGTCAACTTCTATTGACTGACTTAACAATTTTCTTCTGAGACTAACTCAGACAGAGATGCTTTTAAAGTAATATTTTCTCTTTTTGAAAGTTTTCCGCTTTAATCCCTGCATGTCAAACGTGAGACTGAACCACTGTATTGTTTGGTTAAAAATTTACGAAGCAAATGACATATGATTTATGTATCATGTGTCCTATATGACGACATTGGCACAGCAATGGTTGCCTGCCGTATGGACAACTTGCCACAGATACTTCACCGCCTGCACAAAGGCTTTGCCCCAAACTGTTCATCAAATTGAAAAAATAACACTTGTCATGTTGCCATTGCACATTCAGTTCACTTTTATTGAAGAATGTTTTTCTTTGAAAGCAAAATATTGACATCGAATATAACACTTGAGTAAATTACTTAAGCCTTTCTTCCTTTTTCCCTTTTCAGGTAAATTCAACTGCATGATCAAAGAGAAGCAACATCATCAACAAAGAAGCTTGAAGAATGCTTATCAACATAACGCAACTGTGATTTGTTTATTATTGTATTTCAAACGTTCTGCCCAATTAATCGTAATAATATCCAAAATGATACATAATCTAATAATATAGTAAACAAGGAGAGAAATCTATATCTAAAATATTCCACTCCAATTTTTTGTTTTAAGTAATGCTACGAATCTCCTCGAAATTTGTGTGGTCTGCACAAAAGAAATGAATTTGATTTCTATATCCTCCATCCTTTGTCATCGCAATCATCAGATTTCTTATGTTCTGATTAAGGTATTGCTTATAACTAGGCTTATTATTAATAACCAAGCTTCACTGTATTCACCCTTTTGAAGCAGTTGCCAATTTCCATTTCAAATCAGTAGCAATCCTGGTACTGACACCTGCAAATACTTGTAACTGATCTTTTTTACCATCCATCCTTGCGGCACGAAGATAATCCGGTCTATTTTTCTTCCTTAAAGTTTACATAAAATTTGAAGCGGTTAGTTTTGAAATAATGCAACATTCAACAAGAAAAAACATAAGAATAGCCATTCTGGCCCAAAGTAGCTTATTTGCGGGAACTTTGTTTTGTTTCCCGGACCAAACTGCTCTATCATGCCAAAGGAAACACACTGGAAAATTGTATTCAGCCCTTAGAGGATTTATTCATTTGAAATGAGGCAATTCAGAAGATCTTGGAGTTTTTACCATTTTGTCTTCGTATAGCCTTGCCTTTTTGACCAAAATAATCGGGAGATGACGTAACCTACGAAAAATCGGGAAAAGGCTATTTTTTGCCTTGACGAGTGGCCAAAAATAGGCCCAAATAAAGGGTTTTGAAAACTTCCATTTTTCTTCAAAAGTAAATAACAAGTCCTACCAAATACCCCCTGAACAGCCTTTATTCCTATGTTACATATTTTATTTTTCTACCTGCATAGGGCCAGTTAAGGGGGAGGGGAAACTGCTCTCAAAAAATCAGACACGTTTATTGCCTTGCAAAATGACGAAAAATGGGTAGAAATGGATACCACATCACGCCAAACAACCCTTCAACAAAAACTACGGGGTGAGTATAGTATTTTTCTGTCTAAACATGGCCAATTTTGGAGTTAAACTTAGACTCAAAATTCGGAAAGAAAGAACGCCTATAGCAATGCAAAATGGCAAAAACTGGAGAAAACCAGAGGATTTAGAACAGTTACTAAATACTACATAATACATTCGATAAAGCCACTAGGGGCTGAATAAAGTACATTCAATCGAAAAGAACTAATTAGTGAGAAAACGTGTCCTCTAAAAATCTGAAAAAGGCATTCCTATAGCCTATAGATGGCCCAAATACCCCCTGAATAGCCTTTTTGGGGGTACATAAAGTATTTTTTCATCAGATAGTGTAGAATTAGGGAGAAAAATTTGCTCCGACAAATTGTTAAATGAAAGTCTATAGCCTTTGCCAAATTGCCAAAAATCAGCCAATATCAGGGGTTTTTAAACTCGCTTTATAATTTAAAAATTTTTAACCTACCAAAACTTACCAAAGACCCCCGCGGGTATACAAAGTATTTCATGATCAGATAAGGAAGAATTTGGAAGAGAAATTTTCTTCCCCGAGAAACTTCCAAAATAGTAAGTCTACTGTATTACCTAATGGGCAAAATAATCAGCCAATTTCAGGGGTTTTGAAAGCTCGCTTTATAATTTGAAAATAGTTACTAAACCCACCAAATGCCCCCTGAATAGACTTCAGGGGATATACAAAGTATTTTATGATTAGATGGGGAAGAATTCGGAAAAAAATTTCCCCCCGACAAATCGCCAAAATAGTAAGACTATAGCCTTAACAAATGGGCAAAAATCAGCCAATATCAAGGGTTATGAAAACTTTTAGTAAAGCAATTTAGGAAAACAGATGTGCTATTATAATAAACTGCTGTGGAACTCCAGAGGAACTGTCTTTCGTCGATTGATGCCTGGTTTAACGTGAAAGGAAGACGGAGCAAAAGAAAGGCCAGAGAAAGGGACGAGCGTTTTGTGCTAGCAATCTACTGCTACCGCGATTTTTCGTGGGAAAATTTTTCTTCCTAATTCTTCCCTATCTAATCAAAACATACTTTATAGACCCCCTGAGGACTTTTCAGGGGCTATTTTGAAAGTTTTAGTAATAATTCTTGAAGAAAAAAGCAATTTTTCAGAACCCTAGATTTTGGCCGTATTTTGGCAATTTGGCAAGGCTATATAGACTTACAATTTTGGCAATTTTTTGTTGGAAATTTTTGTTTCCTAATTTTTCCTTATCTCACCAAAAAACACTAAATATACCCCTCATGACTATTCAGGGGGTATTTTAAAGGTTTAAGTATTTATTTTTGAAATAAAAAGCCATTTTTCAAAACCCCTGATTTTGGCCGTTTTTTGGCAATTTGGCAAGGCTATAGACTTACTATTTTCGCAATTTTTATGTTGAAATATTTTTTTCCTTATTCTTCCTTTTCTGAGGGAAAAATACTTTATACATCCCTTGAAGACTTTTCAGGGGGTATTTTGAAAGTTTTAGTGATTGTTGTTGAAGAAAAAAGCCATTTTTGGAAACCCCTGTTTTTGGCCGTTCTTGGAAAATTGGCAAGGCTATAGACTTACTATTTTTGAAACTTTTTGTTGGAAATTGTTTCTTCCAAATTGTTCCCTATATCAACAAAAAATAGCTTATATACCCCCTTATGACTATTCAGGGGGTATTTTAAAGGTTTAAACATTTATTTTTGAAAGAAAAAGCAAGTTTTCAAACCCGTGATTTGGGCCGTTTTTTGGCAATTTGGCAAGGCTATAGACTTACTATTTTGGCAATTTCCACGTGGAAATTTTTTGCCTTTCTCTTCCTTTTCTGATAGAAAAATACTTTATATACCCCTTGTAGACTTTTCAGGGGTTATTTTTAAAGTTTTAGTAAGTATTTTTTAAGAAAAAGTTATTTTTTAAAACCTCTGATTTGGGCCGTTATTTGGCAATTTGGAAAGGCTATAGACTTATTATTTTGGCGATTTTCATGTGGAAATTTTTTACCTTTTTCTTCTATTTCTGATTGAAAAATACTTTATATACCCCTTGTAGACTTTTCAGGGGTTATTTTTAAAGTTTTAGTAAGTATTTTTTAAGAAAAAGTTATTTTTTAAAACCTCTGATTTGGGCCGTTATTTGGCAATTTGGAAAGGCTATAGACTTACTATTTTGGCGATTTTCATGTGGAAATTTTTTACCTTTTTCTTCTATTTCTGATTGAAAAATGCTTTATATACCCCTTGAAGACTTTTCAGCAGGTATGTTGAAAGTTTTAGTAATTTTTTTGAAGAAAAAAGCCAATTTTCAAAACCCCTGATTTTGGCCGTTTTTTGCAAAATGGCAAGGCTATAGACTTACTATATTGACGATTTTCATGTGGAAATTTTTTGCCTTTTTCCTCCTTTTCTGATTGAAAAATATTTTATATACCACCTGAAGATTTTCCAGAGGGTATTTTGAAAGTTTTAGTGATTCTTTTTGAACAAAAGAGCCATTTTAAAAACCCATGATTTTGGCCTCTTTTTGGCAAATTGCCAAGGCTATTGACTTACAATTTTGGCGATTTCTTGTTGGAAATTTTTTTTCCTAAATGTTTCCATATCTCATCAAAAATACTTTATACACCCCTGATGACTATTCAGGGGGTATTTTAAAGGCTTTAGTATTCATTTTTGAAGGAAAAAGCAAGTTTTCAAAACTTTCTATTTTGGCCGTATTTAGCCATTTGGCAAGTCTATAGACTTACTATTTTGGGAATTTTCATTTGGAAATTTTTTTCATGTTTCTTCCTTTTCTGATAGAAAAATACTTTATATACCCCATGAAGACTTTTCAGGGGGTGCGTTTAAATTTTTAGTAATTATTTTTTAAGAAAAAGCTATTTTTTAAAACCTCTGATTTTGGCTTTTTTTTGGCAAATTGGCAAGGCTATAGACTTACTATTTTTGCCACTTTTTGTTGGAAATTTTTCTTCCTAATTTTTCCCTATGTCAACAAAAAATACTTTATATTCAGGGGGCATTTTAAAGGTTTAAGTATTTACTTTTGAAAGAAAAAGCAAGTTTTTAAAAACCCTGACTTGGGCCGTTATTTGGCAATTTGTAAAGGCTATAGACTTACTATTTTGGCGATTTTCATGTGGAAATTTTTTACCTTTTTCTTCTATTTCTGATTTAAAAATACTTTATATATCCCCTTGTAGACTTTTCAGGGGTTATTTTTAAAGTCTTAGTAAGTATTTTTTAAGAAAAAGTTATTTTTTAAAACCTCTGATTTGGGCCGTTATTTGGCAATTTGGAAAGGCTATAGACTTACTATTTTGGCGATTTTCATGTGGACATTTTTTACCTTTTTCTTCCTTTTGTGATTGAAAAATATTTTATATACCCCTTGAAGACTTTTCAGAGGGTATTTTGAAAGTTTTAGTGATTATTTTTGAAGAAAAGAGCCATTTTAAAAACCCCTGATTTTGGCCTCTTTTTGGCAAATTGCCAAGGCCATAGACTTACTATTCTTGCGATTTTTTGTTGGAAATTTTTTCTTCCTAAATTTTCCCTTTCTCATCAAAAAATGCTTTATACACCCCTGATGACTATTCAGGGGTAGTTTTAAAGGTGTTAGTGTTCACTTTTGAAGGAAAAAGCAAGTTTTAAAAGCTTTTTATTTTGGCCGTATTTGGTCATTTGGCAAGTCTATAGACTTACTATTTTGGGAATTTTCATTTGGAAATTTTTTTCATGTTTCTTCCTTTTCTGATAGAAAAATACTTTATATACCCCTTGAAGACTTGTCAGGGGGTATTTTTAAAGTTTTAGTAAATATTTTTTAAGAAAAAAGCTATTTTTAAAACCTCTGATTTGGGCCGTTATTTGGCAATTTGGAAAGGCTATAGACTTACTATTTTGGCGATTTTCATGTGGACATTTTTTACCTTTTTCTTCCTTTTGTGATTGAAAAATATTTTATATACCCCTTGAAGACTTTTCAGAGGGTATTTTGAAAGTTTATGTGATTATTTTTGAAGAAAAGAGCCATTTTAAAAACCCTTGATTTTGGCCTCTTTTTGGCAAATTGCCAAGGCCATAGACTTACTATTCTTGCGATTTTTTGTTGGAAATTTTTTCTTCCTAAATTTTCCCTTTCTCATCAAAAAATGCTTTATACACCCTGATGACTATTCAGGGTAGTTTTAAAGGTGTTAGTGTTCACTTTTGAAGGAAAAAGCAAGTTTTAAAAACTTTTTATTTTGGCCGTATTTGGTCATTTGGCAAGTCTATAGACTTACTATTTTAAGAATTTTCATGTGGAAATTTTTTTCATTTTTCTTCCTTTTCTGATAGAAAAATACTTTATATACCCCCTGAAGACTTTTCAGGGGGTATTTTGAAAGTTTTAGTGATTATTTTTGAAGAAAAAAGCCATTTTTCGAAACATCTGATATTGGCCGTTTTTTGCAAAATGGCAAGGCTATAGACTTACTTCTATTGCAACTTTTTGTTGGAAGTTTTTCTTCCTAGTTTTTCCCTATCTCAACAAAAATTACTTTATTTACCCCCTTATGACTATTCAAGGGGTATTTTAAAGGTTTAAGTATTTATTCTTGAAAGAAAAAGCAAGTTTTCAAAACCCCTGATCTGGACCATTTTTGGGCAATTCGGCAAGGCTATAGACTTACTTTTTTCGCGATCTTTATGGTGAATTTTTTTTCTTTATTTTTCCTTTTCTGATGGAAAAATACTTTATATACCCCTTGAAGACTTTTCAGCAGGTATTTTGAAAGTTTTAGTAATTATTTTTGAAGAAAAAAGCCATTTTTCAAAGCACCTGATTTTGGCCGTTTTTTGGCAAAATGGCAAGGCTATAGACTTACTATTTTGACGATTTTCATGTGGAAATTTTTTGCCTTTTTCGTCCTTTTCTGATGTAAATCGGTTTCCCAAATTTGGCCGAAGACTTCCCACAGAAGTAACACAGAAAAACACGTGGATATAATTTTCGCAAACTTATATCCCATGAACTCAACTGTTAAGTGTAAGTTAAATAAACTGATGAAATGAGCGAACTTAAATACACAAATGAAGCGTCTAGCCGAATTGGCAAAGAAGTAAAACAAAGCATTGTTACAAATATAGAAAAGAATAAGCTAAACATGATAAAAACTATAGGTGCCTAATAAACTGAATAACGAGGAGCCATCGACACATGAGCCATGCTAATAAGGCGCGCAAGATGCCTTATGACCCGCACACAGAAACTAAATGACGCAAAACAGGCAAAGAAAACCATGGGAAAAACAGAAATGAAAGGGCGCGAACGCGAACGCTGCCAACTAGCAAAGCACTGAAAACTAACCGTATGACACTGATTGAAAAATATTTTATATACCCCTTGGAGACATTCCAGAGGGTATTTTGAGAGTTTTAGTGATTATTTTTGAAGAAAAGAGCCATTTTAAAAACCCCTGATTTTGGCCTCTTTTTGGCAAATTGCCAAGGCCATAGACTTACTATTTTTGCGATTTTTTGTTGGAAATTTTTTCTTCCTAAATTTTCCCTATCTCATCAAAGAATGCTTTATACACCCCTGATGACTATTCAGGGGTAGTTTTAAAGGTGTTAGTGTTCCTTTTTGAAGGAAAAAGCAAGTTTTGAAAACTTTTTATTTTGGCCGTATTTAGCCATTTGGCAAGTCTATAGACTTACTATTTTGGGAATTTTCATTTGGAAATTTTTTTCATTTCTCTTCCTTTTGGGATTGAAAAATACTTTATATACCCCTTGAAGACTTTTCAGCGGGTATTTTGATAGTTTTAGTAATTATTTTTGAAGAAAAAAACCATTTTTCAAAGCCCCTGATTTTGGCCGTTTTTTGGCAAAATGGCAAGGCTATAGACTTAATATTTTGACTATTTTCATGTGGAAATTTTTTGCCTTCTTCGTCCTTTTCTGATTGAAAAATATTTTATATACCCCTTGAAGACTTTCCAGAGGGTATTTTGAAAGTTTTAGTGATTATTTTTGAAGAAAAGAGCCATTTTAAAAACCCTTGATTTTGGCCTCTTTTTGGCAAATTGCCAAGGCCATAGACTTACTATTCTTGCGAATTTTTTTTGGAAATTTTTCTTCCTAATTTTTCTCTATCTCATCAAAAATACTTTATGCACCCCTGATGACTATTCAGGGGTAGTTTTAAAGGTGTTAGTGTTCATTTTTGAAGGAAAAAGCAAGTTTTAAAAACTTTTTATTTTGGCCGTATTTGGTCATTTGGCAAGTCTATAGACTTACTATTTTGGGAATTTTCATGTGGAAATTTTTTTCATTTTTCTTCCTTTTCTGATAGAAAAATACTTTATATACCCCCTGAAGACTTTTCAGGGGGTATTTTGAAAGTTTTAGTGATTATTTTTTAAGAAAAAAGCCATTTTTCAAAACCCCTGATTTTGGTCGTTTTTTGGCAAATTGCCAAGGCTATAGATTTACTATTTTGGCGACTTTTGTTGGAAATTTTTTTTTCCTATCTTTTCCCTATCTCATCAAAAAATACTTTATAAACCCCTGATGACTATTCAGGGGGTATTTTAAAGGTTTTACTATTCATTTTTGAAAGAAAAAGCAAGTTTTCAAAACCCCTGATTTGGGACATTTTTTGGCAAATTGGCAAGGCTATAGACTTACTATTTTGGCAATTTTTTGTTGGAATTTTTTCTTCCTAATTTTTCCCTATCTCATCAAAAAATACTTTATATACCTCCTCATGACTATTCAGGGGATATTTTAAAGGTTTAAGTATTTATTTCTGAAAGAAAAAGCAAGTTTTCAAAACCCCTGACTTTTGCGTTTTTTTGCAATTTGGCAAGGCTATAGACTTACTACTTTGGCAATTTTTGTTGGAAATTTTTCTTCCTAATTTATTCCTATCTCATCAAAAAATACTTTATATACCCCCTCATGACTATTCAGGGGGTATTTTAAAGGCTTAAGTATTTAATTTTTTAAGGAAAAGCAAGTTTTCAAAACCCTTTGATTTTGGCCATCTTTGGCAATTTTGCAAGGCTATAGACTTACTATTTTGCCGATTTTTTTGAGGAAAATTTTTCGTCCTAATTCTTCCCTATCTTAACGAAAAATACTTGATATACACCTTGAAGGCAATTCATGCGGTATTTTGTAGGTTTAGTATTTATTTTTGAAAGAAAAAGGGAGTTTTCAAAACACCTGATTTTGGCCGCTTTTGGCAATTTGGCAAGGCAATAGCATTACTATTTTGGCAATTATTTGCTGGAAATTTTTTCTTCCTTGGTTTTCCCCATCTCATCAAAAATACTTTATATACCCACTGACGACTACTCAGGGGGTATTTTAAAGGTTTAAGTATTTATTTTTTGATAGAAAAAGCAAGTTTTCATAACCCCTGATTTTGGCCGTTTTTGGCAATTTTTGCAAGGCTATAGACTTTCTATTTTCGCCATTTTTATGTTGAAATTTTTTTCCTTATTCTTCCTCTTCTGATGGAAAAATACTTTATATACACCTTGAAGGCTATTCAGGTGGTATTTCGTAGGTTTGGTATATATTTTGAAGAAAAGAGCGAGATATGAAGTATTTTGTGATCAGGAATAGCCTGTCCTTTTTGGCCAATAATGGCCGATCTTCGAAGGTTTTCTTTCCTTTCATTGACTGACTGATGGTTTATTATGATCTTGGAAGCCTATAGGAATAGTTACTCAAGGCCTTATAGGTGCTATTCAAATGCATTAAAGACAATTAAGAAACCGTCGATTTTGATCGATTTATTTGTCATTTAGCCTTGTCATCGTGGTCCGCAGTGATCCATTTTATAGGGTTCTGTTTTTCGTTTTTAGGAACTCAATTGCTTATTATGGCCTTGGAAACCCATTAGTTTGTGTCACCCTCAGAGATGTGATTCACATGAACTTAGGCCATGAGGAAACACCCGATTTTGGGCGATTTTTTTTGGTCTGGAAATTGTCTGCAATTAGATTCAAGACATAGAACTGAAGACAAACAGCGGGAAGCAGAGTATCGAACCCATCTAGACTAGTAGTGTTTGTGGAACTTGTAGAAATCCAAAGACCGTACACTTTTTTTTTAATAAGCAACTTGACTTTCGTCCAGCCCTCAAAGTTGCTTAAAATTTTAGACATTTCAGCCCTCAAAGTTGCTTATACGTTGCTGAACATTTTTTGTACCTGCTAACCACCCCTGACTTCGCGGGTCAAAATCGTCATCTGTTAGGCCTACAACATAGTAAGTGGAAAAACGTTAGCTAACGAACTTCAACATGCAAAACATAAGAACGAAGAGCAATTTCCTAACGCAGGAAAGGGAATAAGCTTGGTTGCTTGACTTCTTAGTTGCTTACAGTAGTTCAATTGAGCCCTCAAGTTGCTTAATGTTAAGGTCAGTTCAGCCCTAGTAGCTTATTGAACGGTTGCTTATTAAAAAATGCGTAGTTTGCTTCCAGCTCTAGCGTGTGCGCTCAAAAGCTACTTTAGTGGTACTAGCCGACCAAAACTAATGAAACGAAAATCGGCCGTTAGCAAACAAAGAGTGTGTCACAAAAATCTCTAACAATAAGATGAAAGACAAAAAAAACAGTTTTTTTCTCTGTAAAATATTCTCATCTATAACTATATTAATAACCTTTTCGATGTTAAAACAAATATATTAAATCGCATATTTCATCTGAGTTATTTACATGTTAATGCTTAATTATAACTTATTTGTAAATTCCAAAAAAAAAACAAAGACAGAAAATCGTATTACATTATCGGTAATCTCAAAATCTTAAACCTTTAGAGAAATTAATTCGATAGAAGAAAAATACAAACCCAAGGACGACTGTGACAGTGATGGGCCTAACTTTGAAAAGCAAGTGTTTCATCAGTTATTAATTACTGTTGTATACCTAATTAATCTATACAAGAATACCTAATTTATTTACGACATACAATGGGCATATCATGCTTCTTGAAAAAAATATGGCGTGTTCAACAAGAAAGATTCTACTCATTAGTCCGCCGACGTCAAATAAGTAAACAAAAACTAGCCTACCGAACCGTCATCATTTCTACTGTATATCTCATTTTTAATGTATCACATTTTTAATGTCCGTAACCCTTATCCGTAAAACATTTCGTTCCATTTTGTGTCACGGTGTAAACAAGGTTCAAAGAAATTAGGTTGTTCATTATCTCAGGGAATCTAGGTCAAGATGGCTTTTCAACTGTGTATAATTTGAATATCGATATTTAACTCTATGACTACTGTCAATCTCATTCTTGAATGCAGTAACCTCTCTGCTGATAATTCTGAAGACATAAAATGTCACGATCATAAATTTTCTTTAAAAAATTGTCAGGAGTTGTCCTTTAGTAGGCAGCACAGTGTTTTCTAAGAAGTCCTCATGCCAGGCTAAGAATTCACCATTTCTTGTTAGGTAAAAAATAATGCACATACGAAACAAATTAAGTCGTGATCTTATTTGGTCCTTTTTCTCCAAAGAAAAACACATGTCCAGTAATATTTTAATTAATCTAATGTAACAATTCACTGTGAAGAGCACTAATTCTATTCCCAGCACAAAATCGCCAAAATAGCAAAAACAAAAGGGCTTTTGTTAAACAAGCGAAAATCGAGGAACAATATGCTTCCTGTAAATTTTCTTTGGGACAATTTGCCTTATGGAAAGCCAAGAAATCGTAAATTCACACGTCTTTACATGAACTGACCAACATTATTTCCAACTGAATTTTTGATATATCTAAAACATGCATTCAAGGAATAATACCTCTTGTTATTGAAGTTTCCAGTGTAATATCAAAATCCATTAAAGCTTCGAGGACATTTAGAATGAAATCTGAAAGCTCTCGATTTAGGATGAAAGAATTTTTATCGTACATTTGTGACGCAGCCTTTGTTGTTGACAGCAATTGCAGCCAATTTTGGAGCTGATGATCCCTGTTTAAAAAGAGATTTTATATAAAATCAGGCTTAAAAAACATTACTTTATACATAGTTTAGTTAGAAGACAAGAACAAAAAAAAACATCGACAACAGGCGTCCTCATGGTTTGTCTTCAGTCCAAGACTTAGATATTTTAATGCTCGTTTAAATCTGCAAAATCAGAGGGATCCACGGTTGAGCCTAGCGAAGAATGGCACTTATTAACCAACCTTTGCACTGACTAAGCTTGTAGCAGGAGGATTAAATTTCATGACTTTGAGCCTTGTTTGAAAAGACACTTGGTCACTCGTGTAGAAGTTAAGTGGTTATTTTGCCTACAAACGCATTACCAATTTAATTTCGTGAAGTTCTAAGGATTTTCACAATCATATCAGTTCAGAATTTCAATTAAAGTCGGTTTCGCCCTGAAAACTTATGGTTCAAACCTTAATACACGGTGAACAATTTATTTATTGTGTAAAACATGCGAGTTGAGATTTATCCTGATAAATTGCACGGTAACCATAGAAAGAGAACACGTTTTTGACTTTCAAAAATTGCGAAGATTTTGATGAGGCGTCAAGATACGAAAGTTGTCAATCAAGAGTACTAAGATGGATGACTGAATTCTAGGACTTCATTGCATTGGTCAATATTTCAAGAAAGAAAACGGATCAAGGAAAGGCATTCGCTTGTCAAAATGTTCTGAAAACAAATCAGTGTAGAGAAGAAGATAATCAAAGAAAGCAGAATATTTTTCAACTGTCTGTTCCACGCCATATGTTCACCATTTGGCACTTATGAAAATCTTCATACAGTAGAAAATTCCAATAATAAATGTGACATTGCAATGCCACTTACATTGGTAAACTAATCTGTTTGTCCGGTATTTTTAACTTACCTCAAACCAAGGCAAAGCCACACATTAAATTTTTCATTTTTTCCAATAGACTGCGGTGACGTATTGATTCTTTGCACGATTGCACAGAGTGATCTTTTAGACCTTTTCAGTTCATTGGACGACATCTGCAATGTATCTTTTTCTGCAGCAAATTCTAAATTGACTTTTTCTGATAAAAGAAATTTATAGAAAACGGTTGAGAATGTAACATATTTTAATGTTAAAAATACAGTAATAACTTAACCACAATAAAGGACATATTAAATCCTGCCATTATCATTAACAAAAGCAACCGGATAGTGTTTGTATCTTATCTTATCTTACGCTCTCAGAGCAAGTTGAGATAATGAATGGGTTTGCTTGCCTTTTGATGTAATAAAGGATTAGAAAGGCAAAGGTGGAAGCGGAGTTTCTTTACCCAGAGTGATATTATTCAAATAAGTCAATGTATCGCTTAAGATGAAATCTCCATATTTCAGCAAGCAGAGATGCAAGTAGTGAGGTATCGTAAGATATCATCGTCCTGCTTTGAAGATAAGCTCTGAATGCCTTCAAAACAGTAAATGTAAAGTCTTCTAGCACAAGTGGTCGAAAGAATTCAATGCTGCCTTGTATTTCAATAAGTGCAATTATGTTACGCTTTATATATTGTTAGATGGCATACACACAAAATTTGACACCAGTTGAAAAGGATTTTTCCTTAATCTTCGAAAGGCACTGCTTCAGCTTCTGAAGGAATTTCTTGGTCAAAACTTTTTAATTGTTCGTTACTTTGAATTCTAACGGAAAGCTAGTAAAATGGCAAATATTTTCCCACCAAAGTCTTAGTCATGAGCTACTGAGCCTGTGAAAGGAGCTCCTGAGCCCTGTCATCGTTCTTATGAAAAAGTTTGCTTTAGGCCGAGAGCCACAGCTCGCCGCCATTTTTTGCAGGGTGGTGAATACTCTTCGAGCTTAAATGTATGAATACATGTTTCTAAGAATATCATTCAAGCAAACAAAGTCAAATTAAACTAATTTAGTACAGGACATGAAATTGGCATCTGTCGAATACTCACCTACAAAATCCCAAAGAAATATACTCCTTCCAAATAATCTCGAGCTTTTAAAGCCGAAACCAAAAACCTAAAAAAATTTCAGCTTGTTTTAAAGATGCTAAAAAAACATTAAAACCACATGCAAAACAAAAGAATTGTCGCAAAGTTGCTTTCAGAAAGCTATTAGTCGACAGATGCTTCTTACTCGGTGGATTTATACTTAAAATATCACAGAGTGGGCGCATTTAGTTAACCAGGAATCACGGCTGAGACTCAGTGCTGAAAATTTCTTAGCCGACGGCAGAATTCAAAATTGCTTAACAATCCCTTAATGCTATTCTTTTTCTTTGGTAATGCAGCTAGGGAACAGTCGACAAATCACTTTATTTCTCGAATGTTGTCTTTCGAGGGCATTTACTGTAATAATGTGTTGGAATATTTTCTTACCACTTGCATACACTGGCAAAAGCCGCCTTCTCCACACAACAAATATGTTAAACTTTCCTAAAGAAAATAACACTACATTTCAAGACAATATGCAATATTCTAACGGCTGATATGTGTCAATGATGTAAAAATGATGGGCAATAAGAAACGAACCAACAACAAAACGGCAAGTCAACAAAGAAAACGTCAGAAAATGCTCTGGTTACCTGCGTTTCCTTCTCTCTGTAAAAGTATTTGACTAGTGCATTCACTGAATCTGCTACTGACTCCTGGATTTCAGGAACCGTTAATCCTTGAAAAATTAATTATTTCACAATGATTAGCCTTTTCAGACAATGGCTCTGCCATAGAGATGGGCTCTGCCCAAACGATCAAACAATGTTTGTCAAAAATTTGGCATTCTCTAATAAGGCAATGTTTGAACGGTTGGCCATGACACAAATCATTGCTTAAGTTAACAACTTCTTTTTTGCTTGAAGTAGGAAAACTTGTTTAGTCTTTGAGTTGTACAAAACTTCAAAATTGCGATGAATAGCGGAATCATTTTCGGGCATACTTAAAATCTTTTTTCGACTGACACTCCTCAGAGTATGAACGTCAGAAACAGACCGAAACAACGAACAAACGATCTTTCTTTCTGATTGGTGCATTTTGAGCCACATCTGGGTATAAATTTTGCCTTAGTCTATTGTTTCGGTCTGTTTCTGACGTCTGAGGAGAGTCAGACGAAAAAAGCTTTTAAGTATGCCTGAAAATGATTCCGCTATTCATCGCAATTTTGAAAAATTGTTTGTCGAGCAATGTTTTGTTGCCAAACGGTAAAACATTTTATTTTACAAGCAAATTTCAAATCATTTACAAACAATGTTTGATCGTTTAGCAAGGGCGTAACAAAGCAAAATTTTAAGATAATAATAACCGAAACAAAACTTCACTCAACATGAAAATACAGGGCGATCAAGGTATTCCACTGATCCCATGACAAGCAGCTTAAGTCTTTATAGCTACGAGGATGGTAAATCTTACGACTTGTAGTTCTATGAAATACTGAATAAAATTAACGCTCTGAATAAAAGGGGTTTTCAACGCAAAAACAGTGTAAGGAGAGGACAACCAAATGGACAATAGTGAAAGACCTATATAGTACAGAACAGTAGAATCGCTTCAAATTATAAGCTAATAGTCAAATCCCTTACAGCCCAATGCGTATCTTTCTATAACTATCTTTCTATATCTTCTATAACTGGTTCAGTACAACATTGATTAGCCAAATGTCAGACAAAGGCATTTCAGCCACAATCCTGGGCAAAATACTATGAGACAAATTTTGCTTTCAGAGTGTCTCTATCCCCTCTCCCCCCTTCTCAGTGGCTATGAAAAGTCGCCGGATTGTCACTTTCTTGGTGCTTCATGTTGTTTTCAACACTTCTCAACATTGAACATGGGGGGGGGAAGGGGCGAAATTGTCGAAGAATCAAATTTGCCTCATAATTTTTGTCCATGATTGCAGCTCTAAACTTTTTAATTTTGTGTCATGGACTATCTCGCTTTGCTAAATATTTTCTTCAAATATGTTTGCGAAAATACGACCTGCACATTAACCTAGATAGCTCTTTCTCCTAGCCTGTTTACTAAAATTCCGTTAAACGAAATTGATATGAAGACCCTTCCAGACGATCTCTCTTGATTGTCTGAGAAACAAATTCATTTCAGGAAAAGCTTTCTTTGAACTGATCCCAATAGCAACAAGAGCAATTCAGCTGAAAACAACATGGTGACACGCAGGTTGAGACAGTCGCTGTGAGCTCATGTCATGGTCCTGTTCTTGCTGTTATTTTGTTTGCTTCTATAAGCAGAGTGATGAACAATGTCTGATGTCGTCTAACACACCTTGCTGCAGTCAGAGGAATGATTAATTGTGGCATGGTAGCCGAGCAACCCTTTCCTATTCTTTAAACCAAACAAGAATGAAAAGAAGGTTTGAAAAGGAAATAAAATTTAAAAAAGTACATTTCAGAATGAACTTCTAGCTGTATTTTCAATCAAAACTGATATTGGAAAAGTTGTCAGAAAAAATTGAGTGAAGATTACCTTTCTTTGTGTTGGTTATTGACTTCTTACGATGACTTGGTGTTGTTCTGGTCATCGTTGAGCAAGGTGATGATTCAGCAGAACGAGATATTCTACCATCTTGAAAAATGATATTCAATCATAAAAACGGAATAATGGCAACTGATCTATACGTTGGCCTTTTACTTTTCTAGTTTATCAAATACCGTATGTTTAACAGGTTGAGACAAAATTCGGAATATCGCGAGTAAATTAAGTAATTCAATAACACAACATCTGATGATGCTTTGGGTAAAATGATATACAGGTTGCAGTTTCTTCTCACTTTTCACATCAAAGGGCATTAATTTAATACAGCTTTCAGCTGAAACAGTCTAGATCATCATAGCAGCGAAATAAACACAGATACTCTGTGAAGGACCCTTTTCGACAGGAACGAAGAGAATGGCTCTTTGATGCTATACCTCAATGATTCAAGCAAGCGTTTTAAGCTTCTCCAATAAGTCAGACTCAGCCCACTAACCCTTCTTCCAGTGGTCGTAAAACAGACTTAGCCTAACTATCGAGGCACGCTTGATTATTCATTTAAAAAAGTTATTCACTAAAAAATATATTTCATTTCGTTGTTTGCAAATCATTCACCTACAAAATAAAAAGTCTTTCAACTTATGGAAGACATGATAGCTCAATGTTTTTTTTAATATCACAGCTTAACAGGTATATACAGCCTTTTCGTGCAAGTTTACTTCTTCTAATTTCCATTCCAATGTAAAAACAAGCATGAAAAATCTCCACTGAAACTATTATTTTCCCTGTCCACTGAGATACGAAGTATTAAGTTTTAGAATTTTTCAACAGAAAAAGGTGATAGTGAAGCAGCAGTTTATTACCGTCAGCAGGGACTACTCTTATCAACTCAGCTATTAACAGTCTCTCTGTGCTACCATCATCTTGATTACGAGACAACCAACGATCACAGGGAAATCTAGAATGTAACAAAATGTGTTTCTGCGTGAGATAAACAGTATTCTGTGTAGATGTTCAAGTGCATGTATATATAGATATCAGAATGTACTGACATAAAGGTGAAATTAATGCTACAAAAATCAGCAAGCAGACAAACAAACAAAAAAACAGACAAAGAACCAAACAAACAACCAAAGAACCGAACAAACACAAAAATGAACAAACGGGCAAATAAACAAACAAAAAAAACAAACAAAAAACAAAAAAAACAACCGAGCAGCCAAACAAACAAACTAACAACCAAAGAACCAAACAAAAACCAGAGACAAACAAACAAGAAACAAAAAATCAACCAGACAAAAAATAGCCAAATAAACAAAAAAAAAAACAAACAGACACACAAACAAATAAGCAATCAAATAGTTTTGCATTTTTCTGTCAATGTTTAAGAAAATGATGCAGAACCAACATAAAAAGGAGCATTGACTTTACCTGTACTGCGAACCAGTTGATTCATTATGTACCATCAAGTAATCAACAAACCAACCAGGTGATAAACCTATAAAAACAGTCAAAGGACATTTAAGGTTTCGAATTGCGATGAGAAACATTAGAAAGGAGAAAACAAGACAAATCCAATTTATCATCAAATTGAAATTTCCTGCCAACACTCCAATCAGATTACAATTAAAACTAAAAAAAAAATAAGAATAACTAAAAAAATTAAAAGAAAAAATCATGGGATTATACTAAAGATATTTAAGATATAAAAGATGACAATGCCATACCACGAAAACAATAAAAACAAAGAAAGGCGAGAGCAAATAAGAACCCCAGGCTATAAACACATGGTACAAATAATTGCAACAAAGTTATCAAAACATTCTTCAAAAAATTCTCCACGTCGGGAGATTTACTCCGAATGGCTCAATGGATCTTGTCACAGTGGCAGCACAAGTTCATCCCGCATCACTTGCATGCTAGTTCATTGTGAACTTCACATGTTGCAGTGGTATTTTCTATTGCTGTCATTGTGACTTTTTTACTTAGGCTCAATCCGGCTCAATATATTGAGCCAAGCTTATGTCGACATTACGCACAGTCAGAACTTGTTGCCGACTCCTAGTCGGTGATTTTTCTGAAGCACTCTGCCGTAACCGACCTGTCGGCAAGCGCTCTGATGGCAACTGGCTGGCACCTATTTCCGTTTTGACGGCAGCTTGTCAGCGCAAAGTTCCAGAAAGTTTGGCATACTCTACCTCTGCGATTAGATGGCAACTGGTTCCCTTCCTGGAGTCGATATGAGCACTCTTGTGATCGTTATTAACTACAGGGTGTTCCAAAAAAAGGAACCGGGTGAAGAAACGTTCGTACCAAAGTCAACATTTAATTTTGGAGCATCAAATTTGGTACTCAGGTTTTTAAAGGAATCAGAATTATACTGACAACACTTTATAAAGCTTTACTTCACAAATACCACTAGGAAGAAACAAAAATTTTGACACTTTTTTTTTCAGCCAACACAAAGAACAGTCAAATGTGTACTTCAAAAAGCACAACTCGCTATAAACAATTTTTCAAACAATTTTGACTGTGTTTAACAATCATTTTTAAAATTTTTTGGCCTAAAGTAACCAATGGTTGTATCAATAAACCCTTGCTCGATCTTATCCCAGCTACAGTAAATCTCAATTGCATGAAATTTGCATACAGTTTGTGCACATACTTTATCTATCAATGAAATTTATCACAGCATATTTTTTTGAAGATGAAATATGAAAACTTATCCTTTTATTCACAAGAGTGTATGAACACAGTGAGTATTATGATAACATTTTATTGCTCTCGAAGCTACGGTTCGCAAGTAAAAACAACTTCTAAAGCGGGTTCTTTTTCTCGGAACACCCTGTATATCCTTTAGGTCTGACTAGTTGCTGACATATAGACATACGTTAGCAGTCACAACTAGTTGGCGTTAGTTCTATCATATCGTAGGTCAACATAAGCCTATCTTTAGAATCACTACATCTTTGTGCTAATGACAGTGAGGAAAACTTAGTTTCTTTAGAATCTTTAATGTTTGTGCTTGTTCAAAGTAAGTGACATCGTAAACAGACTAACCAGAATTATCATGTCCAATTCTTGCTGTACTCAGGATACCAAGATTGGAGTGCTAGAGAAAGGTGGTATAACGATTATATTGGGAAAAATAATTGATTTCGAATACCGAAGAAACAGTGCATTTCTTTAGTATATATTCATTAAAGTTCTTTTAAATACTTATTTTCGAATTAATTTCAGCTATCGCGACGAATCAGAATGAATTACATCAGCGAAGTGACAATGTCATTATTAAATTTGGATGTATTGTATAATTGACGGACGAATTTAAATCTGATATATGAAAACAGTCTTTAATACCGAAAAGTGATTTGCAGATTGATTTCATTCAATTCAAGCCCAATTAGTGGAATGGAGTGTTCATATGAGAAATATTCACCCCGCCTGCCAAGAAATCGCCACTGCTCAGGCGAAATCTTGCTTACCGGGTAAGTCCACTTTCTGGTATGAACCAAAATCCATTCTGTATGATGACTGGGATAAATTCTTATCCCGTTAAGCGGGGTGCCTAGCCTCGATATAAAGAAGCCCTTAACCTATGTAAGAATATTGAGACAGTTGTTGAGCAGATGTCGAGATAAAATATGACAAAGAAAAACAGTACAAATGCTGTATATTTGTCATCCCCTTTTTTCTCGCCTTTTTTAATGGCATTGCGATCCCAGAGAGATTGGCTACCTTGATTTCAAAAATCTTCGGGAGTTTAATTTTCGAGTTTTATTTTCGGAAGATTTATGTTCGGACGTGCATGTATAGATTTAAAATGCATTTTTGTAATATTCAGAACATCCAGCTGTATGAAATGTGTTACGTGATTTTTATAAAGACCAGATGTGCGCCAAAGGTTCAAAATTGTTTTCATGCCTCTGAATCAAAAAACTTTGATAGAGAGGTATTTTTCAGATGAGCGGCAAAGTTGGGAATGTAAAATATCGGACGGTGAAATTTTCAGGCTCATTCTTCCTAAAAATTTTACTCTCCAAAATTTTCGAGAATTAAGTATTCTCACAGAAAACGAAACTTTGTCTGAAAGATATTCAACTTTTGAAGGATTTTCAGCTTTTAAACTAACCTTGAACGAAAATTCTCTCTCGCCTTTCGGTATAGGAATGGTGTCTGTTGCAGCCAAATCTCCAGATATTTGCAGCCAACAATTCGCAGTCGTCAGTGAGCCGATTGTTTTGGTTGTTACTATGCCAACTCTGTAGCTCATTTCTACACAAAGGACAATCAACAAATTTTGCATAATATTTCTAACACTCAATTAGAAGTAGCTTGGGAACAGCATCCATTGGAAAAGGCTCATGATTGGCAAAGGAGAAAGAAAACAAAAACATAAATTGGAAAGGCGTATGGTTCGCGAAGGAGAAAGAAAACAAAAACCCCAATTGGAAAAAGCTCATGATTGGCAAATCGAGAATAATATATATTAGCTACTTACGGGTGTTCGAGAATCCATAAGTAAAGCAATAGAAGTCGACTGCATTGAGTGACAAAAGATGATAAAGAAATTGCTCCATTTCATCTTCAGTTCTTATAAATGCGTAATCTTTATATCGTGTTCTATACGAAAATAAAGAAAACATGAAGACGTAAAAACAGAAATCAAAATGAGGTAAACTTTAAGCAAGGCTTACTTCGACCTAGCATACGATAGAAACAACGCCACCTAGTTGTAACTGCTAACTTATGTCGACATGTCAATAACAAGTCAGAACTTACAATAAAAAAATTGATCACGGTCGCAAGAGCGCTCTTGTCGACTGCAAGAGACAGGATTGAGCTTTCAACAAATTGCAGAAGTAGCCCAACGTTCTGGAACTGTGCACCGACTAGTTGCCATCACAAAGAAACTAGCTGCGATAAATTAGAATCCAAATAATTCCGATCACCAGTCGGCAATAAGGTGTGATTGTCTGCAATGTGTCGGCATAAGCCTGCCTTTACCAATAACGAAAGACATATCCACATGAATGCAATGACTATAAATTAAGATATCGGAAATGTTGATTCAAGCAAACTAGAAGTTGGTAAAGAATATATATATGTACATATAACTTAAAACTTACTGTAATAAATCACGATTTTTCAATAACATTTTCAGTTGCTTTGATAAAATCTTTCGTTCAAGAGACAATCTAGAAATAAAATAAAATTTATATTTGTAAGTCTTTAAAGAAAACATATGTCAGAGATCAAAGTCATTCTTCCGAAGCTTTCATCATTCTCTCTTTCGTGCTTTCCTTCATTTCTGCTTCACAATAACACTAGAAAAACTAGAATCCATGAAGAATGGCGATCAAAATGGTAATCAAACGAGAACAGATTGAGAAACTGTTGGAATTGGTTAAAATGTACGATGGGGTTAATGATAAAAATAACAGTTATTTTTACCTCTATCAAACGTTAACCAGTATTTAAATACAATTTATAGTATGATTTTAACTAATCCACTAGAATAGCACGTAAATATTTGTGTTAATTACATTAATTACAAATATCACGCATGTTCCTTCTTGAGACATTCTTCTTGATGTATTTTTCGTTCTTCCAACTCATATTACCAATAAAATGAGCATCCATGAAGCCCTCAACTCGCAAGATGGAAAGAAGAAGTAAGCTAAAAAGGATCTTAATTTTTCCTGTTCCTAGACCCGTAGCAGTGAGACGAAACTAAGCACATGAGATTGTAAAAGATGTCTAGTTAGGAGAGATATTTACAGCTTGCAGAGCATGCCAAATGCAGCAAAGTCTATCAAGAGTTCAAGGAGAATGTGCAGTTGCGAATTCTAATATTCGGTTCTGGGTCTGAGAATCATCTCTAAAGTATGTTTTCTTTTGGCTATGCATTTTGCAGGAAACGTAGAAAGGTTAAAAAGTATACAATGTCTAAGAGATGATTCTCAGACCCGAAACGGAACGTTAGAATTTGCAACATAACATTTTCCCAGCACTCTAGATAGACTCTGTTGTACTTGGCATACTCTGCAAGCTGTAAAGTTTGTCGTAACTAGAAATTTCTTGAAATCATATTTGCTTTGTCAGGGTGGACTTTTTCGCTACTACGGACCTAGTCACAGGAAAACATCAAGACCTTATTAGCCTACTTTCTCAAAATATTTCCCAAAAAATCACATGTACATAATATTTTTACCTTGTCCATGCACGTGCGTATCCAGTGTCAGTCTTTATTTCTGCCATGTTTTGCACAGTCCTGCATTAAAAAATCTATTTCTCAGCCAACCAGTATAAAAATTGTTGCTGATAAAAAAGTTAACGCCACAGTCCTTGAGACGGACCTATTTTGATTAAAAAAGACAATACTGTCTAAACTGTTGTAATTGGAGCAAAGATGTGTATAAGAGCTAGTGGCATTTATTTCAGTTATACGCTTCAAAAGAAATTTAATATTGAGTATTCATTTGAGAAAAATTAGTGCGAGAAAATAAAACAGTTGTGGAATAATCCAAAACAAATCGACTAAATATTTCATTCTGTCTTTCGAGTCATTGAATGTTACTAGGATGTACCTTGTTTGGCCATTCAGAAAAACAGAATCAAAACTTGAAGCCTTCTTGATACAGATATCCCAGACTCTCTATTTGTTTGGGTATCTTTTAAGGTGATCTATTGCGACAAGATTAAGAACAGTCCAATTCCCGGGGGAGGGGATCGCAACTTAAGTTTATGAGAACACTTTTCGTCGTAGGAAAAAATGTAAAGGTAGAGGACAGTTTCCTAAAAACTTTAGAGATTTTTGATTGTAATTAACTCAATTTTGATTTAACTTTCTTTCTAAGATCTTTTATGTTTTTAACAGGGCCCTTATTAATAACAGCACTTTTGTTGCTGAAAAGGCTACCATGTATAAAGAACTGTATTATTATTATCATTATTATGTGTATAGTTATAGCAGTAGGTCTCCATGTAAAGATATTTTTCGCGTAACAATCTGTCTTCTTACACAGATACACCAATGCTGCAAAAGACTCCTCGAAGACATACTCGGCAAGCACTTTCAGTTTTCAGCACTAATTCATTGGCATATGCATCAAGACTCCACCGAAAAATGACGGTATTTTTAAAATGTAAACAATAATAGAGAAAGCTTCCCCTTGACAAAGACTAAATTACCTCAAAGCGTCAAGAAATTCAACGCGACCCAGAATCTCTGCAGTCATAACAGCATCTAAGTTCGGTTGTGTAACTGAGTCCAGCGAATGCTGTTTTCCTCTGTATGTAATATTATCTACGCTATGTTGGCGAGATCTGTGACTGGGTGGCATGAAAGGTTCTGGGCTAACGCCTCTCTTGTTACGAGCAGTATCAACCATGATTTCAAGATTACTGAAGTTGCGTCCGCTTTGCGTATCCCTTAAAATTTTTCTAACATCATCTAAGAGAAAAAAATTTACCAGAGAATGATACCTAAAACATAACCAAAATAAATGCATTTGATAATTTTAACAAATACACAAAAAATTATACAGGGTGACCCAAAAAAGGACCCCTTAACTAACTAATTTATAAATAATTTATTCTTAAGTTGGAATTTCATGAAATTAATACTACATGATATTCAACCCAAGTGAGATATATCATGTAAATATCATGATGATATGGGTTAGTATCTCTGAATAAATTGACTTTAAAACTTTACAATCCAAAAACGTACTGTAACAACATATGCAACTTTATACCCTTACGTAATCCTTACGTAACAAAACAGAAAAATCAATAACTCATTCTTTCAGTCTCGTGACAATTTTACTCTGGGATAATGATTCTCCTTCACGCACGATCGCAGTACAGTACGCAACGATGGAATATAAACAGCTGGTTTTTGGACATCATGAATTTAATGTCCCATTGCGCTGAGATGGAAGTTCTTATCACCAACATATTTCTACACGATAGCGCACTTGACTTGAATATTACCTGGTATAAATTTGATAAAATTCCTCCTTGAGAAAATTTATTCAGTAATTATTTACCTAAGGGAATCCCTTTTTTTGGGCCACCCTGTAGCTATGCTAATTTCGATGCCCAGTTACCTTCAATATTCGTGGAATCTTCTAATCCAAATTCTTTAGACAGATTTGATAGTTCTTTCTGCTGGAATGCTAAAAGATGCGACCACAGGGCAGACTTCGACTAAAGAAATAAAAAATCAGCATAATCATTCAAAAATGCAAAGAAAAAATCAAGAGGTACCTTATGATCACAAGATGATATTACAAAAAACGCAATAAAAGCTAGCAGAAAGAAATTAAGAAAGAACATGAAAGCGCAGGTGGAAGTAATCAAAAGATAAACATATTGCAAAACCATGTTTCATTTTTTGGAATATCTAGACAGGTACTGATATTTGTTTGGTTACTATTATTGGGCAGCACGGTATTGTAACAACAAACAAACTTGACAGGGAGATCATAAACATGATTGGCAGTGTCGTCATCAATGCTTTCATGAAATTGCAGAGTCGTTTATGGAGCAAAAAGTCCGTCTCCCTGAAGCTAAGATGGAAGTGTACAGAGCAGTCGTTCTATCAGCCTTGCTCAACGAAGCAGAAACTTGCCCCTATTACCGGTATCAAGAAAGAAACCCTTCGTTATACGCCACCTGAGATCCATCAAGGGAATTATGTGTTAGGAAAAGATTTCAAATGTTGATGTACTCTGTCGAGCAGGCCTTCCAAGACAGACATCCTCAACGAAAAACGTAAGAGATGGTGATGCGATGCCAACATGACGGAAAACAAAAGATTTCCAAGACAATGGCTGCATTCCCAATAAACTCAAGGCCGGAGGAATCGAGGGAGACCAAAATTAAGATCCAAGGGCGATTCACGAAATATGAAGGCCAGAAATATAGATCTTCGTCGGTGGAAACTAACAGCCGGAGACGGTTCGGTCTGGAGATCACAAATCAAAACCAACATAAACAATCTTTGTCGCAAGCGACTTACTGCAGATAATGAATATTGGCCATTTATCTGTATATTGACAAAGATTCTGTAGTTACTGCAACAGACATGTGTTTTCTGGCATAGCAGGAAGCAGCATTTAACAAAAGCTTCCTATGAACAATTTACTAAAAGGCATTAGACTTACATAAAAAGAAAGTTACATCGATGAAAACAAAGCAGCTCTTTAGAATTAAGGCAATTTAGCTGTTCTTAACTTATTCAGTTTTGATCACTGGGTGGCTTGAGGGTGGCTTAAGCCACTTTACACATGTCGATCCCCTTTCGGAAGTAATTATGACATCCGAAGATTGCTTAATAGTTAGTTATCTTTCTTAGAACTGCAGGAGTGAGAGAGTATTTATAAAGATACTGGTAAATCATAACAGAATTCATAAATCACATTCAAAATTACTTCTTAGTCAGAACATAATACTTATTGTACCGGAGATTCAACAAATTGGTATTACCTTGTTTCGTACCAAGCTACAAAACTGCTTCGAAAACTAAAATCAAACTCTCTTGACATGAAAGTTCTAAATGTGAAGGCTCTAAATATAGAATCAAGGAATAACTCACCTGACGCATGCGTAAGACATATTTGGACTTGGCTGAGCCTTTATTACCAATTTCAAGCTAGAGAGTATAATGGAAGAATAATCAGTCGAAGGTTCTCGAAAGCAATCTCGAAAATTGATAAGCCATTGACTGAAGTAATCACAGTCCTAAGTATCTAGATACGTTTTGCATTATCAATTTCATTTTTGTCTTATTTACTCTGCGTTCAATTATTTTCAGACATTTCAATTGCGGCCAAATCTATAAAACTTACGTTTCTTTTTGGTCATGCGGAATAAAATTGTTAAGCATTAACTTTTCATTTACATTATTGAATTCTGAATATAAATTTCAGTATATCTTGAGATAAATCTCAAGATGATTGTAATAAAAATGAACTTTGAGGGGATAGAAATGGTGCAATTACTGAGAGACTAACTCTATCAAATGAAGGTGAAGATGGTGAAGGTGATATGGTGTTTTAGCACCAGTCGCTAGGATCTCAGTAGCAGGTTAACTAATCGAGACCTCGACCCTGGCTGTGACGCTACCGTGGCTCGAACCCTGGCCACACTGAGCTTCTGACACCACGAGTCAGCTGTATTACACCACGACGCCACAGCACCTTTAATCAAAACCAAACAGCTGAAAACTACGACATTGAAAATCACTAATAGATGAGCAAAGCTGGAACCACGTACTTGTTTCAGCTGAACACCATGACTCCAGACTCTTTCCAACAGATCACACAAACTTGCTATTAGTGTATTTTCTTCAATACCAGCAGTTGAGTTTTCGTTGTGTCCTAATTCTACAGCTTCCTCACCAAGTTTTAAGACCACGAGTCTTTTAGTCTAAAATGGAGAAGCAAGTATAAGACAATGAAGAATGTAAGAATATCATGAGCAACTGATCATCGCTACTCAAAATTTACAAGCGATCAAAAAGATTTCTGTCAGTTGATTTCCTATATAACACTGAGATACAGCAACTTCATGTTTATGTATAAGAAAACACGTTATAAGTCTTCACACGCGGCTATATACTACAGCATTGTTGTAATAAACTCATTTTTCAACCATTGTTACAAAATACAGAGTGTTCCAAAAAAAGGTGCAAGCTTTAGATAATTTAGATAATTTAGATAATTTAGATAATTTCGATAATTTAGATAACTTAGATAATTTAGCTTTAGAAATTGTTTGATTAAGGAACCATAGCTTAAGCCCAATAAAACTTTGTCATAATACTTTCTGTATATAACAGATCTTGTGGGTGTTAGGATGAGTTTGGGTATTGTGCTGTAATTAATTTCATTGATGATTAAAGTGCACAAACTCGATACACATTTCATGTCATTAAGGATTGTCTGGTGCTGCAATAGTTACAGTAAGGGTTTAGTGATACAATATTTTACCAGTTCAGGCCTAGGGTTTTAAAAGCGTTGAAATTCGATGGAAAATGTATTGAATGTTGGAAGAAAGCATGTATAAAAACAAGCTATTATGAGTTGTGCTTTTTTGAAGTGCATATTTGGATCTCGTTGAATAAAAATGTGTGGAAATTAATATTGTGTGAAAATTTTGCTTTTTGCTGAATGCTTTTCTTAAAGTTGAGCAATATAAAATTATGTCAGCATGATGTTTATTCCTTCGGAAACATGTATTAATTTTGAATTTAGTACAAAGGTTCCTTTTTGGAGACACCTTGTATAAGAGCTTCTCATTCTTAATATTTCATCACTATTGATTACTACCAACCTAATCGAATAGATATAACCGTAACTCTTATACCGCATTCTTACTGCAGGTTAAACCGGTTTAAATTCAAACAATTTAACAAATGTAGCGTTCTGATTGGTCAATCCAAGGATTCGAATCGATTTGATTGGTGGAAATTTAACCTGGCTTAAACAACGCTGGTTTTACTGTATCAGTGTGAAAACAGTATTATGCTGTTCTAGCGGCGAAAAATCCTTAAAAATGTAACCTTCATTTTGCATTCCTTCAGCAGCCGGTCTGCAAATGCAGGCAATGTCTGCTGTCCTCCTCCAGCAATTGAGCCATCACTGACCAGCAACCTGCTGTCATGCATGTATTTCTGTAAACAGAATAAAAAGAATGGTGAGCAGTAGAGACTAAACAGGAAGTAGAAAAATAGGCTTTTTCAAAAAGACAACAAAACAGATAAGCAACAGAAAAAAACTATGTGGAAAAATATAAAAGCAGTTACCTTTACTCTCTCGGCCAATTTTTCTTTAATTTTCTGACCTTCCTGTGAAAAAAAGAATAAAAGACTTGATACACTTGTTTATACACTTAATATAAAAGTTTCAGTTACTTTCATCGAAAGATTCTTTACTGGTCAGATTACTGTTCAGATAAATACGTCATCTGTGCATATCAATTTTTCTCCCTTACAATATTATCGAATCATCGACTGAGCTGTTTGTTCGATTACTTAGTCATTAGCTAGTGAAATAGAAAAACTAGCGCACTGAATAAATGGGATGCAAAACCATTACGCTAGCAAATTAGAAAGTTAGCAATTAAGTTAGCTAGTTAGTTAGTTAGTTAGTCAGTCAGTTAGTTAGTTAGTTAGTTAGTTAGTTAGTTAGTTAGTTGGTTAGTTAGCTAGCTAGTTAGTTAGTTCGTTAGTTAGTTAGTTAGTTAGTTAGTTAATTAATTAGTTAATTAGTTATTTGTTAGCTAGTTGGTTAGTTAGTGAGTCAGTTTGTCAGTTGGTTATATAGCCAATTAGTTAGTTAGTTAGTTAGTTAGTAAGTTTTTTAGTTAGATAGTTACTTAGTTAGTTAATTAGTTATTTAGTTGGTTAGTTAGTTAGTTAGTTAGTTAGTTAGTAAGTTTGTAACTAAGTTCGTTAGTTCATAGTTAAATATGTTAAATCAATTCGTTAGCTGTTTGGTTAGTTAGTTTATTAGGTATTGATTTCAGTTAGTTTAGCTTGGCTTAGCTTTTGTTTCACTTAGCCTGTCTTAGCATGCAGTCTAGCTTAGCAGTCGATGAAGATGTTAGTTAGTTTTCTGTTATTTACACATGTAAAGCTTGAAAATTTAATCACATATTCCACAAGGAAATTCTGTTTTCACTTCTTTAGTTTAGCGAATAGTTGTTCCTTATAACAAACTTCCAAGGTTAAATCAGAGAATTTAAAAATTTTTATGAAGGAGTCTTTGCAAAAGTATCACTTCAATAAGACTCAAGTTACCTGAGTAGCCTTGATAGCCCTGTTTAGCAATATGTGCTCTTGTTGCTGCATTTTCTTGTCACGCTTCTTCCAGTTTACTTTACCAACTTTTTTACTTCAAACAGAACAAAGGTCTTTAAATTACAAATGACAAAACAGCAAAATTAAAAGGTCTAAAGCAGTTCTTGAATGTTACTTGATTAGTAATGCCTCTGGCAAAACAGAGAAGAATCACCATTTACAAAACAAATAATTTCGATTTCAAGGTTGGTCACCTTCATGAGAAATACCGTAAAAAATTCCAACGAAAAGGATAATCTTTATACAGTTAGCAAAAATAGACTGGATCTAGTACAGTCCTTAAAGTTTAAAAGAGGCTTTTGTGAACGAGTACTTTCTGAATTTTAGCACAAAGTTCTGAATTCTCAATTATGATAAAATTCATCTGTCTGCGCACTGAATTAAACGTTGTATCAATCTTTAGCAGTGTTACCTGGAAGATCCTTGAGGACCAACAAGAAGATCGACTACCAAATTGGGAAAACAATCTCTTGTTTTATCTTAAAAATGAATTAAAAAGCATTCCAGAAAAATATTCACAAAATCAGATTGAAACAAGATCTTATGCTAAGGTTTGAATGCGTTGTAGAATTCAGAATATCAAGTTGGATACGTATACAAAACTCGAAGCAAAATCTCTGGACAGAAGTACTTATCTAGAGTAACGAGGTTTGAGAATTGTGGGAGAGTTGAAATAATTTTGTTTAAAATAACAAGGAAGACTGGAATAGGGGTGGTTAGAAAATTTAAAATATTAGTTTTAAAGACTAGATTCAGTTATATTTTGTTCAAACAATGATCTTACACAAAGCTACAGAGGGACACAAAAGTCTCGTACACCTTGGCTGCAAGTCCTATTGTTTTCTTGGAAATCCCTTGAAAGTCCTTTTGTTTTAATAGAAATCTCGTACTCTTTTTCGCAGAGTGAAATGCCCCCCGAATGAGAGCTAGCCTATTTAGAAAGTGGGATAACGATAAATTTAAGGAATTATGATAAAGATTTAGATAAGGTGTTGACGTCAGCATTTCAGATTTTCGAGAATTAAGTAAAGGTTTTAAAATTGAGGTTTTAAAATTTCTCGATGACTGTTACTCAATACTCCTGACGTTTTTTAATATAATATTGATTCAAAAGCAGCCCTATCGACAATGTGCCAAAAATTTCTAACTTATTGCAATTTGCTGTATACGTGACTGGCTATAAGATCAATGGTTCAAATCATGATTCGAATACCTCTTTGTGGAACTGGTTTCAACACATGTGGTGCTTGGGCAGTGTAGTCAATGTGATTCGAACGATTAACATAAACTTCGACTGAAAAAGAATGTTAATAAGGGCATTTTGATAAAGATAGCAAAATACGAAATTCAACCTCTTCCATGACCTTAATCAACAACATGATTAATTAAAGATAATAAAATAAGCATGATTATAAAAAACATTGCCTACGATTTCATAACTATAGTTGTATACAACAACATTACAACAATATAACATTATAACAACAATAAGAAAATAAAGATAATCATAAACATCCTTGTCAATGATATCATGAATCATCATTATTAACAACTTGGAGATCATCATTTACCCAGTGATAATCATGTTCCTCAAAAACAAATTTAAAACAAAAAAATCTACCAAATACAAAAAGTAACAGAATTTCATGATTTTATCTTCACGATCAGCTACGAAAAACTAAGGAAAAGTTCAATCCATAGAGTACCCAAGTGTGACTTCATAAAAATCTATTTTTAGAAATTCAAAATTCGAAATTCAGAGCGTCAAAAAATAATGCTTATTCGTGCAAAAATCAGTTAAATATGTCAAACATTGACAGAGATATGGCCATCCAAAGAAATACAATTTAATAGGAAATAATTGTATTTTTGCTTCTGTCATAATGTTTTGAACAACGCGCAAAATACAGTGATTTCCTATTAAAATGTATTTCTTCGGATGGCCATATCTCAGCCAATGTTTGATATATTAGACTGATCTTGCACATTTAGGCATTATTTTTTATGCTCTTTCAGAAACTGTAGAGCAAATCTCGAAATTCTAAAAATAGATTTTTGTGACTTCATTACTTAAGTACTCTATTTCAACTGCATCAAAAAATGGAACTCCGTTCACTCTCAGACCTAAAATATGATACTCAATAGTAACGAAATAAAAGATTAATCTGCCATCTCCTGAAAAGTACTCGAAGCTGAAGAATAACAATTCTAGTGTCTTTTCAGCCTTTGGCAACGACAGTATACCTTGAAATACTACAAACCCAGTTTTTATGATCTTTTACATTGAGACTTATTCCAAATGGGAGCTCACTAGGGGAGGACTACAAGCCCAGAGAACAGTTTTGGTGGTTTGATGTTGTAACGTGTAATGTATCAAAATGTTTGTATCAAAAACATATTTCATAATCTAGAATGACCATATGACTAGGAATTTCCGTTGAGAGTCGATTTTAAAAAATACATGGAGTTTTCAGTGCCATATTCAAATAGAAAATGAGAGCTTAAAAGCAGATCTATGAACTCTGTTTTACACTCCACTGAGAGGCTTTACTAATGTTTCTCTAAATGAAAGTACTTCCAGTAGTTCCACCATCAAAAGTAGTTCCAGTAGTTGAATTGTCCAAAAAATTAAATATTTGCTACTACAACTAAGATCTGCACAAGAGGTCGTTTTTCATGGTCTGCAATTACGTGTAGGAAAGACAGGCAGTAAGAGCAACCTTTATCCTTTTTCCGCTTCCCTTTTTATTTTTTAAAGATACCTTAGGGTAACACCGGTCGCTTAGCTTTACGAGAGAAGAAATCAGATGACTGAATGATGAATGAACTACGAGTCTTTGGTGCATTACGGTCATTCGGTATTAGTAGTCTTTTTGATAGTTACCTAACTCACCTTTTACTCTATGGACATGAAAAATTGTCAAATGAAATTAATAGAAATATTATAAATTCAACTCTCGAGAATATCTTCGAAACTGGTCGATTTGAGTAGTTTCATTTTGAGATTAAGTTGTTGCCACGCTAACCATACAGCCCATGTCTTAAACTGTTTGAATTTTATGAACACTTTTCTTTTTTTCTCAATGTAAGGCCTCGGTGTAGACAAGTTTTTCGCTCAACGAGGTATCGTCTTTGTAACTTTGTATTCTTGTTAATGTTAATGTTGTTGTATTAGTATTATGTAACTTTTTATTGAATACATAAAAAAAATGAACTAACATGTTAAAATCTAACTTACTTGATTTTGGAAAATAGCTGCATCTTTCGTAGATATGGGATCTTATAATCCCTAACCTCACTTTCAACAAGTCTCTCTTCTTATCGAAAAATGACAGCCTCGGATTGGAATCTTCCCATGAGGCTAAGATTTTCATATCAATCAATGTAGCGAATCCTTGAGTTTCAACAAACAATGTCATGAATGGTAACGAAGATGTTGATTGGTCAGAAAGAAAAGCTGCTTTGTCAAAGTTCTGCATATGTTCTCTGTTTGACAACCATTGTTCTTTGTCTTGCCTTGGAATAATTACAAAAGACTCATACTCTACAAGCATTTGTGTGAATCGATTTAGAAAAATATCCCGAATGACAATATTGAGTTCATTTTCATGTTGGACCTTGCGACTGATCTGCTGTGCCCTTTCCCCATATATAAACAAGTTCTCACGACCTACGAAGGTTGATGCATTCAAATTGTTACTTATCCTATCTTTTATTATCACAGACGATGGGTCTATCCCCGCTTTCTGGGCGAGTGCCATCATTGCGGCTAATCTTGGATTTGGTAGAGTTTTGCTGCCATCTTTGACTCCATCGCTGTCTTCATTCTTGTCCTGGTGTGCGTTCTGACAAGTCTGTTTGCTGCTTGACGTTTTGGGATCCAGAACAGTGAGCTTGCGGGTCTGCATCTTGTAACTTATATCATTGTAATCTTTGCGTCGTAATGACGGTGAGGAAGATTTAGAGCGGTGACGACGCACAACCGGACGATCGTCCTTTGAAACGCGGCCCCTGATTCTGTTCTGATTCTTAAAACTAGATGCCCTATTCGGTGGAACACGCTCCCTCTTTTCGTAAGAACTCTCCAATTCAGAACTAATACTTTCGTAGCTAGAGTTTCCATCATAACTATCGTCTTTTCTCGGTGTATTGTTAGGCCTGAGAAAAACCGAGCCCTTTGGAGGATCAACTCCAAATTTAGATAAAACATCTGCTATTTCTTTGATAAGGTCTTCCCTGCCAGGAAGCTCTGGAATTTCTTCAGGTAACTCTATCCTGTTATCATCCATATCGTATAGGCAAAGAGATGCCTACAAAAAAAGAGTTAAAGCTTTTTTCAAATTTTTCCTTTTTACGATATAGAGAAACTTTCAAACAGCACATCACACAAGTCATTTGCAGAAGGAGGACGGGATTTTCTTCAGCGCAAGTTTAATTTATTTTCCTGTAATAGCTTATTAATGTTCATGACACGTTTTAGACTCTATTCAAGACGAATGCCCTTCGTGACCACAGCATGCATGCATATACAGTGATTCATTGTAAAGCAAAGAGTGCGGTATTGTTTTGTGCAATAAAAAGCCCTGGTCAAACGATTAAATATTTGAAAATTATGATTATAAACTCCGAATTCGCTTTGGTAATATCCGTTAACTCAACTTGACAAAAAATTTCTTCATCGTAAAATGCATTTTTTTTTTGTTTTTTTTTAATACAACTAATGACCTGGAGAAAGCCATCATGCTCGGAATGGCGTAAGGCATAACCCGTAGTCACCATAGAGGGAGACCCACATGCAGACGTCTGACAGAGCTGAAAAAGGTTACCGGGATGACCATTGTAGAGCTTCAGAGGGGCACTTGAGACTGCCCTGGCTTGAGCACTGAAGAGTCGTGGATATTCGGATTCGATCATCGCCGCACAAGAAGAAAAATATAGACTTGATAACCTGCCTGGCTGATCTTAAATAGTGGGGCAATAATGGAACTAAGTTGAAATACAACACATATTTCCCCTCACCAATCAGTTTGATCAAGAATTAGCACTTTTTACGTGGCGATTACGATACAATTTACATATACCAGTAAATTACAAAGTGACAAACACAATTATTGGGCAAAACTACTCACCTCGCAAGGGATTTCCATATTTTCACGATCTTCCTCTGTCTGACAATAAACACCCATCAGGAATGGAACAGGAGCATCCAGAAAATGAAGGAGATTAGAGGGCAGAATTGGAACATACACATGTTGCCAAAGCAACGGGAACAGCAATGTTGTCAGTGCTTCAGATATCATCATGAACTTGTTGAGATCTGCAAAATAATGAATGCCCCATTAAAGCTGGAAAAAATATGTGTCCGTCTATAGAATTCCCAGAGAGGTGCAGTACGATTAGAAATCGGTCATAGAAATTTTACTCAAGTAGAGCTCTTGCAATGTTTGGGCTTAACACATAAAAAATCATAAGCTAAAAACAATAAAAGCTAAGCTTAGACTTGACTGCACAAGTCTCCATTAAACTGTACAAGTCCACAGTTTTTTCTGATCTCAACTGCATCTATAGTCCTACTATACGGTAATTTCTCTTTACGGAAATAAGCTTAATTTGAATTTAGGAGGAGGACTTTACCAGGTGAGTCAAATTTTCCAGAAATTTTTTGCAACCTTAAGAGACCCTGCAGAAACACCTACAAAAATTTGCTCACAAGAGCAAGAGTGAGGTTTTTCAGTTACGACAAATCATCCCAAAGCTACGTCTAAATAAAGCTCAGAATAAAATTATGAAGAACTTAATCAGTAGCAGTACAAAGAGGCACAGCTAATTGAAATGAAGTGTTATCTAAGCTTAGACTGGATAATTGTAAATCGTTGAAACTGAGGAAAACTCCCAATCACCATTCACCTTATCAGTATGCAGTGTACAACTGCTGTCGCATACATTCAAAATTATCATCAGCAAAACTGTATTGAGCTTTGTTTGTTACTCTTTGTTTACCGGTAATTGTTTGATTTGAGAGTCCAGCAATTTAAAAGCATAAAGTATGACGCGCAGTTAAGTCTATATTGAATATTGATCGTTATGTTTCATGAGATCAATTAATTGTCATATATATATACAATTGATGAGATTTGAGCCCAAGACTGAATGATCAGAGAGCCAACGATGATTCCACTGAGATAAAGAGCTCGATGAAATCGTCAAGTAACCCTTCAAGTCATAAAGCCAAGACTCTCCTCCCATTTGGCTTTTTGTGATTCGGCTATGTTGAGCCTTCTTCAGCATCATAACTATTTATACATATTTCTCAAAAATGGCGTATCAAATGAGAGGAGAGTCTTGGGCTGTTAGACCTGGAGAGTTACTCGACGACTTCATTAAGCTCTTAAGCTCAGGGAATCGACCTAAGCTCTCTGATCATGCAGTCATGGGTTCAAATCCTTTCAATTGTTGTATGAACTATGGAAAAATGCATCATGGTGTTCACCTTTCACCAAAAATATGTATTATAAAAGCAATACATCAGTATACCTGAGCCCACTATTAGAATCTGATGTTCCAACAGAAGACATGTGTAGAGGTCTACGACATTCTCGATACCCAATGTCAAGAAAACCTCTTTGACAGAATAATCAAACAGTGGTAGCTCGTCTATGTTTGGTTGCTGCGCTGTAATGCTAGCTCCTCCACAGCTGAATCGCAGTGACCTTCCTGGTGGTGGCATTGGCACTTCATAAAGAATGTTATATACGTAAGACTCCGTATGTAGTGCCATATCTATTTCATTGAATCCAACTTGAAGTAGTTCTCGCAGGAAAGTTTCAGCGGCTGAGATGAATGGCTTTTGCATTATCAGGCAAATGCATTTAGAACAGTACAAGATATCTTGCGAAGGATCATACCTGAAACATCAAGAATCAATTAGGTTTTATTGCATATCTCATAAATAGTAACATACTCACTATTCTATTAGCTATAATAGTGACAAGCCTACATTTATGAACGGATGGACGGCTACTTAAACGGATTGGAAGAGACGCAGCCACAGGAGCACCATGGTAATAATAGACATGATAATAAATGATCACCGCAACCGTAGAAACTAAAAGTCACACGAATGAAATTTCTGCGACCTGAGGAAACACAGATGCAGAACATTGATTTTTTGCACTTTTCATGACATCTTTTGGCTTGTCAGCAATAATGTAGCATTGTGTAACCGTTTTTCGCAAACGACGACGCAACTTATTGCATTGTTTTGGCGCGTTTTTCTGGACCCATTCTTCTCATCGCAAAAGCTAATTGTCGCAAAACGGCTGTCGCAGCACCTCTGTTGCAGCTTTTCTGCCTGTAGGCACCCCGGGATTTCTCAGAATAGGACATTTTCAGGTCGCGACTTGACAGTAAAAGCTTGATGAAGCTGTAGTGTTAATTTATACAAAAGTATGTTTGATTTTTCAATAGAATATATACTTAATTAGGGGCGAGATTTGTCATGTTAAGTGACAGATTTAAGCGTTAAAGCTCCAGCTGTAACGACAATGAAACGATCTTTCATTTGAACTTTTAGGTATACACAATAGCAAAACTGGTGGGTAAATAATACTGTGGTGGTACTTCCTGCGTACTGTGGTAGTAGTTTCTGCGTACTGTGATACAGGATAATCACCACTGTGGTAGGTTATTATGTTTGATTTTATGGGGTAACTATGCTTGTTCTGGTAGTAGTTCTTGCGTAATGTGGTGGATAATCACTACTTGTGGTGGCTGGTTATGCTTGATGTGATGGTAGATTGCGTACTGTGGTGTATAATCACTAGTGTGGTGGGTTATCATGCTTGAAAAATGTTTCCGTTGTTTATCGCGATTCTAAAGTTTTTACTACTCAAAATCTAGACCAAAACGTCTGAAGCACTTCAAGTAGGCAAGGAAAGAGAAATCACAGGTGCGAAACAAATCGTTTGAGACAATAAACTGATTGAGACAATTGAGACAATAAACTGAATAACTAATGATTTGTTTAAATAGACTCTATTAGAGAATGTGCACGGTAGAAATAAATTATAAAGAAGTAACATAAAATATAATACATCTGGGATTAATTATGACGACTAGCATTGTTAAAGGTTGAAATCATGAGGCATGCTGCTGATTGTATAGCCTTGAAAATAGCCGACCTTTTTCACTAAGCTGACTTTTCCACAGGTTGCGAAGCGGCTGTTATTTTTGAAAACATTGCCTGTTACCTGTTCGCTATCCACTTCGTGCCTTGCTGGCACATGAGGTCTCTACATAGCTTATCCACTATAGCTGAATCCCCCTGGAGTAATCCTCTTAGCTTGCAACAATCCATGCATTAAAAAAGATTTTGAATTACCACTAGCAATCAATGAAATTTTGTACTACTCAAACAATAAAAAACAATTATAATGTAAGCCATAAAAAGCTACCTTGAGACTGTTGCATGATGCTTATACTTTCGATCAATGCTACCCATATAAGAGCCTTCAGGATTGAACTGTGATTTCTCTTTTGCTTGCCATAAAGCCTCTTGCTCGGCATTGTACATATTCACCAGCGTGTACATGGCAGCAGAAATCTCCTCACATTGAACATTCTCAAAGAATGTCAATGCACAGCCATACACACGAGATCCGTCTTCTCTTGTAAGTAGAAATGAATGAAATGCACAGTCTGGTTTTTCGTTGATTTTGAATGATATTCCACGTGGGAAACACAGCTAAATTAAGAAGAAAAAGCCACATGCAAAAAAAACAGTAACTCCATAGAAGCATATGTAGTACCATATACTATATTTTAATAATGGGCAAAAACTAGAATCAATTTTTCCACGAGTGGCATACCATATTAGATGGGACTAGCCCTGGCCCCGAGGCGCGCTGCGCGCGCCTCGGGTCGGGCTTTTGCGCTCCGCGGGTCACTTTGGACCCCCGCCTTGGAGCGGTTGTTTATGAAGAGGGTCATTCTAAATAAAAATCAGTTTGATAAGAGGACACGATCACTGCTAGAAAAGTATGAGACAAAACTGTTTCAGTGGTGTGTTATGTTGCCTTTAGCGTAGAAGAAAGCTGCACTGTTATGGCTGTACGAAGTGACGTGAATGAGATTTTCATAGTATGCACGGGAAATTAGTATAGTTTGATTGTATACAATGGTTTGGGAAAGTATTTTATCACCGCGGTATTGCATGAACGGTTTGAAGCTTTTAGACTGGTTAGTCTTAACTTAGCTTCAGTGACTGTCTGCACGAATGGCTTAGCCTTGAAGTGGAAAGAAGCTTTAGCGTTGACAGTGCTTTAAGTGGAGAAGGATCTTGGTGTTTGTGAATCATTGACGGGGGCAGTCCGTTTACGTTCTATACATGGCAGGAAAAAGGCACTGTTAGTGACCGTAACGATACTACTTTTCACGTTGAGAGACTTTAGTATTGAAGGGAGATTAGTGACAATGAGGTAACATGGCAGCGGTAAATTGGCGACTGAGAGCGAAATTTTTGAAAACGGTTTCCAGAGTGGAATGTTTTGAAAACGGAACTTTGTTAAAACGTATCCGTGTAGACGTTGCCCTTAGAAATGGAAAGAAATGCTTCGACCATCATTTGCAGCTGGTTCTTAGGTCCTCGGTTGTACTTTAGTATAGTTGCTGTACCCTTGATCCATTAATGCCTGACTGAATTCAGGTGTGGATGGCAAAGTACGTAAACTATCACAGTAAGTATGGGTCGCTTGGTGTTTTGAGTGGTTAGTATGCAAGAATCGATTATTCTTTTTGATGCTCTTGTATGCAAGGTAAAGTAATCTTTAGTCCTTCAAGCTCTTAGACCCTCGTCCTCAGTTGTACGTCAGTACATGACTTATTGATGAAGGGGGATGTGCGGCCCAGATTTTTCGAACGCACCCACATATAATGTAGACATATGCAATGAAGAGGAAAACAGGGGATGAGAGAAATGACTTTGTAGATCTCATTCTATTATAGCTTTAAATAATACTGCGAACATCGAACGATTGTAACATTGATGTGACCTAAATGAAGTAAAATGTTTGAGTGTTCTTAAATTTCCCACCCCCATTTATGGGGTTTTGGAGAAAATCATAGCAATTTTTAGAGAATTTCAGGGCCAAAAACCGACCTATAAGGGCGGTACCGGTACCCAATTTATATTAAGTACCCCACCGGGGTTGCTCAGCCCTTTTGACGCGGTACGGATCGCTTGTTCTTTTGGATGCGAAACGCGAAACCCAAAGTTGTTGTTGTGCAGCATGTTTTTGGTTTTTGTCCTCAGTTGTTATAAAGTTCAGTTGCTCGGACCTACTCCTTAGTCCAGTAATTGTTGCTGCTGATATTGTCGGGTGTGGTCTTTTTCCTATTCCTCAGTCCTATTCCTCGATACTGGGGTTGTAGATCCATGTTTTGTGAGCAGTGCCAGGTGATGAAAACAACATGTCAACCTCCCGTGCTGTCTACTTCCTTGTGGAAAATGTAAATACTCGAACCAAAACTGTTTTTTCAGCGACATTCGTGCAAATGGAAATCGTAATATAGATGAAATGTCATGGATAAGTTACAGAAGGAAAATAATGTATAATAACTTGAAAGTAATTATCAAAGTATAACTTAGCAGTAATTCTCAAAATAAACTTTTAGACTTTAGTCTGCCATACATTCAAGATGTTCGGCTGACTTTAAGAAAAGAAATCTGTACAAATCTTGCTCCAATCACGGGATTCCCATTGATTTCGAATGCCTTATTCTGTCAATTTTATTTTACTGGAGGAAATAAATTAGACTGACACATATACGAAATGGAATTATTTTTTGTGTTCTAAACGGGCTGAAAATTTTAGGAAGCAAATAAATTTAGTCTTCTAGACTTGACTTTCCTTTTTACAGAAATGTTTGTCAATAAAATAAAAGAAATAAACAAAATAAAAAGCAACCATACTCTCATGAGGGAATCGATCCCCTGACCTCGTTGTTTCCAAACAGGATAACAAACAGGCCGCGCTAATCAAAGTGTCGAGGTGTCAAGAAAAAGGGATTAATCCCGCAGCGAACACCTCGTTCTTTTGTTTTCAGTGGCACCAGACTGCCCAGATCAAAGAAGGGTTAGCCCCAATTACCCCAGAAACGATAGCAGAAACGTGAAAAAGAAGGTTCGATGGCAAAACTACAGCAGGGGCGGCAGAGAAAGGTGCAAGAGCGAGCACTGGATCTTGAAAACCCTAGGAGGATGATCTCGGACAAAATCGGTCTCCATGACTACTACTACTTTAGTATAGTAGACTAGCCCTTGCCCGTGTAAGACTACTGCCTCATGAGGACCACCGCCTCCAATGAACTCCGCCAATAAAAACTTCAACCTAAAAGGTACTGTGCATTGAGGTGGCAATATTTGCTGTCAATCTAAATCTTGATCTTAATCTTAATGTTAGTCTAGTCTTGATCTTAGTCTTCAACTTATATGGAATCTTAATCTTAATTTCTACCTGAATTGGAATCTTAACCTTTATCTTAATGTAAATGTTAATCTTGATCAGAATCTGAATCTTAATTTTAATCTTAATCTTACTCTTAATGTTAATCTTAATGTTAATCTTAATCTTTGTCTTAGTAGATCTTGAACTCCAAGTTAATATTAGTCTTAGTCTGTGTTAGTCTTGGTCTCAGTATGAGTCTTTCATTTTTGAACTTAAACTAAAGTTATTCTTAATTTGTAAAGTGAAGCTTATTTTCAAATTAGTCTTAATCTGAACCTTTATGTTAATTTTGATGTAAATCTGAAATAACATTGAAACTTAAAATTAATGTTAATGTTGTTGTTAATTGCTACATGCAATAATGTGAATCTCAAACTTTATTCATGTTCATACTCTTAGATTCCAAATAAACGTCCCCCCGTTTATTGATTTTGAGTTTTTCCCCCACCCCCTGGACCTTATAAGAACCCCCTGTTTATTAAATTTTCTAAAAAATTTTCCACCCCCCCCCGTTTATTTGGACTTCCCGTTTATTTGGTACCTAAGAGTATTGGCCTTAATGTTAATATTAGTAAAAGTGAAATTAAGCTTTAATGCAAAATAAATTTCAATATTACTCTTAATTCTTAGGCTGCAGTAAAACTTTAAATTAAAATGAAAGATGAAATAAAAATAAAAATGAAAACCATCTGAAATGAAAGTTAGTGTCCACAGTTTGTGGACCACAGATGAATTGAAAATAAATTTATAATTGAAAAGATATGAGAAAAAGTAGATCTAAAGATTTGAGTCATTCCGAAAAGCCTTCTATTTTTGCCGAAGTGACTTTACGACATTGAAAAGATTTGTAAACTATTTAAATCACAAAAACAAAAACACCAAAAATTTGCCCTTGAGGGGATTCGAACTCCGGACATTCTGGGTTGCAAGCGAGCATTTATCCAGTCGGCCACACAGCGGCATTCCGGAAACGACGATAATCTCCGAGTGATCCTAATATTCGTGGAAGGGAACAACAAAACACGTTAAAAAGTTATGTGTAACGAACTTAAAAATTACACCAAAAGCAAATTTTAGTTACCAGACGTCTCCTTGGCATTTTGAAAACATTTCCAACACGAAAATAACATAAATTAAAAAAATCGAAAGGAAAAGATTTCCCCCTGAGGGGAGTCGAACTCCCGACTCTGCATCGCAGCTCAGGTGACACGCCCCCTTACCGACCGTGCTATTGTGCCTATTTGTAATTCAGTGATAATCCTCCTACAGAAAACAATCGGGCGATGGTTAAAACAGGCACCAATGACGCACATCAAAGAAGGGTTCGCCCCAGTTACCCCAGAGACTACAGCAGAGACGGAAAAACGAAGGGACAATGGCTCGCCTACCCCACTGACGGCAGATAGTGGAAAAAGTCTGATCGAGGCAGCTTTGACGGCCCGGGAGGATGAGCTGGGACAAAATTTTCGCTAATCCGATTCCTATTTTAGTATATACAGACTAGCTCATGCCCGTCTCTGACCACCGCCTCATAGAACCACCGCCGCGTAGAACCACCGCCTCAAGGACCTCTGCCTCAAGGACCTCTGCCTTAAGAACCTGCGCTTGAACAAACTTTGCTTCTCGACTTAGCTCCTAGTTTCTAATATTATTTTTCCTTGGTCATAGTCCAGGGTCCTTTTTCCTAGTGCCAATCACAGTTCTGCTCCTCTGTTCTAGTCCAAGGTCCTTAGTCCGCAATGATGTTCCTAGTTTCAAATTAGTTATTGTACAGCAGTTCTCTTTGTCTATGGTCTGTTCCGTCAATAGTCCTGAAATAATTGATGGTCTTCTGTCCCGTTCCTTGGTCCTGTTCATCAGTCTTGATATTGTTCAGATTTTCTATCCCATTCCTTGGTCCTGTTCCTCAGATTTGTTACTGTTCATGTTCCTTAGTCCTGAAATTATTCATGGGGTCCTGTCCCATTTCTTTGTCCTGTGTCTTATTCCTAAATCTATTGAAGATCTTCACCCCTTAGTCTAGTTCGTAAACTTTGATATTTTTCACATTACTTTGTCCTGACATTATTCATTTTCTTCAGTCCCATTCCTTAGTCCTGTTCCTCAGTCCTGAAATTACTCAGTGTCTTGAGTCCCATTCCTTAGTCCTGTTCCTTAGTTCTGAAATGACTCACAGTTTTCAGACTCATTCCTTATTCCTGTTTCTCAGTCCTGAAATTATTCATGGTCTTCAGTCCCATTCCTTAATCCTGTTCCTCAGTCCTGAAATTAATCACATTCTTCAGTCCTGTTCCTAATTCCTGTTTCTCAGTCCTGAAATTATTCATGGTCTTCAGTTCCATTCCTTAGTCCTGTTCCTCAGTCCTGTAATTACTCATGGCCTTCAGTCCTGTTCCTAATTCCTGTTCCTCAGTCCTGAAATTACTCATGGTCTTTAGTCCCATTCGTAAGTCCTGTTCGTCAGTCCTGAAATGTCTCATGGTCTTCAGACGCATTCCTTATTCCTGTTTCTCAGTCCTGAAATTATTCATGGTCTGCTGTTCCATTCTTTAGTCCTGTTCCTCAGTCCTGAAATTATTCGTGGCCTTCAGTCCCATACTGTGGTCCCGTTCCTCAGTCTTGTTATTATTCATTCTCTGCAGTTCTGTTCCACATCGTTTTCCTTAGCCAAGTTCGTTGGTCAAGTTTTTATGTTGCGAAGAAAATGTTACCTTTCTAGCTGTCCTTGGCTTGTTTTCTTCCCGTTGAAAGGATCCCCCAAAGATCATGGTGGAAAATGTAGCAATATAATAAATTGAGCGCATTCTCCGTCTGATCGTGGAGAACTCGGGTTTACTGCAGTATCCTCTTTCTTGGTCTTGCTGTAGTTTATCTTGCTCAGTCCTGTATAGTCAGATACTGCTATCAAGGCAGCTTCAACTTCGTGATTGCATTTGGAAAGTGCTTTCAAATGCACTCTTCAAAAACCCTTTTAAAAAGTATTTGGTTTGTTTTCTTTGAATGAAATGCACTTCTGAATAAGCTTTTGAAATGCGGTAATGGCATTTTGTTTTCATTGAAAGGGTTGAAAGCATTTGTGACAACGGGATTCAAGCCGGTTGACTGAATATTCACATAAACATGAACTTCGTTTGAGGAACTTTGATTGAATAATATGAATACCAAACGAATTTTAAAATTATTCCGAAGCAAGTTTTAGTGATCGAGAAGTCTCCCGGTCCTCCGGAAAGCATTTCCAACAGGAAAATCACAGAAATAAAAAATTCTGATCCTCTCGTGAGGGGAATCGATCTTCTGCCTCCCACAACCCGCATCACGAAACAGGAGCCTTTACCAACAGAGCTATTTTCACGGCTTTCAGATTTCGATAATCCCTTTAGTTGAACAATCGGGCCATTGTTCAAACAGGCACCAATGACGCACTTCAAAGAGGGGTTAGCCCCAATTACCCCAGAAGCGAGAGAAGTTTGCAAAAAACGAAAGGGTGATGACACGCCTACCCCACGGTCGGCCGAGCGGCAAAAAAGTCGGAAAAGCGTACCACTTCCGAGGTCGGCGGGGCGACTCTTACAAAATCGGTTTCCATGGAAATTACCATTTTAGTATAAGAGACTAGCTCATGCCCGTCTCTGACCACCGCCTCATAGAACCACCGCCGCGTAGAACCACCGCCTCAAGGACCTCTGCCTCAAGGACCTCTGCCTTAAGAACCTGCGCTTGAGCAAACTTTGCTTCTCGACTTAGCTCCTAGTTTCTAATGTTGAGTATTTTTCCTTGGTCATAGTCCAGGGTCCTTTTTCCTAGTGCCAATCACAGTTCTGTTCCTCTGTTTTAGTCCAAGGTCCTTAGTCCGCAATGATGTTCCTAGTTTCAAATTAGTTAGTGTACAGCAGTTCTCTTTGTCTATGGTCTGCACCGTCAATAGTCCTGAAATAATTGATGGTCTTCTGTCCCGTTCCTTGGTCCTGTTCGTCAGTCTTGATATTGTTCAGATTTTCTATCCCATTCCTTGGTCCTGTTCCTCAGACTTGTTACTGTTCATGTTCCTTAGTCCTGAAATTATTCATGGGGTCCTGTCCCATTTCTCTGTCCTGTGTCTTATTCCCAAAACTATTCAAGATCTTCACCCCTTAGTCTAGTTCGTAAACTTTGTTATTTTTCACATTACTTAGTCCTGAAATTATTCATGGTCTTCAGTCCAATTCCTTAGTCCTGTTCCTCAGTCCTGAAATTACTCAGTGTCTTGAGTCCCATTCCTTAGTCCTGTTCCTCAGTCCTGAAATGACTCACAGTTTTCAGACTCATTCCTTGTTCCTGTTTCTCAGACCTGAAATTATTCATGGTCTTCAGTCCCATTCCTTAATCCTGTTCCTCAGTCCTGAAATTACTCATGTTCTTCAGTCCTGTTCCTAATTCCTGTTTCTCAGTCCTGAAATTATTCATGGTCTTCAGTTCCATTCCTTAGTCCTGTTCCTCAGTCCTGTAATTACTCATGTCCTTTAAATTCTTTAGTCTTGTCCGTCCTAAAATTACTCATGGTCTTCGGTCCCATTCCAAGTCCTGTTCCTCTTTCCTGAAATTATTCGTGGCCTTCAGTCCCATACTGTGGTCCCGTTCCTCAGTCTTGTTATTATTCATTCTCTGCAGTTCTGTTCGACATCGTTTTCCTTAGCCAAGTTCGTTGTTCAAGTTTTTATGTTGCGAAGAAAATTTTACCTTTCTAGCTGTCCTTGGCTTGTTTCCTTCCCGTTGAAAGGTCCCCCAAAGATCATGATAGAAAACGTAGCAATATAATAAATTGAGCGCATTCTCCGTCTGATCGTGGAGAACTCGGGTTTACTCTTTCTTGGTCTTGCTGTAGTTTATCTTGCTCAGTCCTGTATAGTCAGATACTGCTATCAAGGCAGCTTCAACTTCGTGATTGCATTTGGAAAGTGCCTTCAAATGCACTCTTCAAAAACCCTTTTAAAAAGTATTTTGTTTGTTTTCTTTGAATGAAATGCACTTCTGAATAAGCTTTTGAAATGCGGTAATGGCATTTTGTTTCCATTGAAAGGGTTGAAAGCATTTGTGACAACGGGATTCAAGCCGGTTGACTGAATATTCACGTAAACATGGACTTTGTTTGAGGAACTTTGATTGAATAATATTAATACCAAACGAATCTTAAAATTATTCCGAAGCAAGTTTTAGTGATCGAGAAGTCTCCCGGTCCTCCGGAAAGCATTTTCAACAGGAAAATCACAGAAATAAAAAATTCTGATCCTCTCGTGAGGGGAATCGATCTCCTTTCTCCCACAACCCGCATCACGAAACAGGAGCCTTTACCAACAGAGCTATTCTCACGGCTTTCAGATTTCGATAATCCCTTTAGTTGAACAATCGGGCCATTGTTCAAACAGGCACCAATGACGCACTTCAAAGAGGGGTTAGCCCCAATTACCCCAGAAGCGAGAGAAGTTTGCAAAAAACGAAAGGGTGATGACACGCCTACCCCACGGTCGGCCGAGCGGCGAAAAAGTCGGAAAAGCGTACCACTTCCGACGTCGGCGGGGCGACTCTTACAAAATCGGTTTCCATGGAAATTACCATTTTAGTATAAGAGATTCAAACGAAAAGGCTGAATGATCAAAGAGACAGCATTGATTTCACTGAGATATTGGGCTCAATGAAATCGCAGAGTAACTCTCCCAACCATACACATTTGTATATATTTGTCATGAATAATGGCGTTCATGACAAATATATACAGATCTGTATAGTGCTGAAGAGGGCTTAACATAGCCAAAACACAAAAGTCAACAACGCCATATTCTAAGTGGGGCAAAAACTGCTCTAAATTCAATGGCGGCCTATATGAGAAAAGTTTTAAAATTCGTATTCTGAGAAAACAAACTCTAAAATTTGTCTCCACAAATTATCAGATTTCGATGTAAAATCCACTTTTCAAGCATAACAAAGAGTTTTTTAAGCCTATATTGATTGAAATTTAGCCTGTACTCACTATGAAGTTTGCAGGTTTAGCGCAATCTGTCATGGAAGCGCAACATAGAATTTAATGTGGCATTGCAAATTCATAGTGAGTACAGGCTAAATTTCAATCAATGTAGGCTTAAGAACTATTTGTTATGCTTGAAAAGTGTATTTTACATCGAAATCTGATAAATATTGGAGACAAATTGAGAGTTTATTTTCTCAGAATACAAATTTTAAAACTTTTCTTATATAGGCTGCCATTGAATTTAGAGCGGTTTGCCCCAATTAGAATATGGCGTCGTGAACCCCGAAATGGTCTATTCCAGTTTTGATTCTAATCTACTGTGGTATGCCACTTGTGGAAAAATCTGTCCTTAGGTATGAACTTATATATATTGGAACCTGACACAACATTCAATGACATATCAAAGGTTCTGCTTAAGCAAATTAGTAACTTTCAGGAGTGGAAGCTTGAAAATTGATTCTAAACCAAGATGCTAATTGCCAAGATGATTAATTGTGTAGACGGGGCCTGAAGCCTCTATCTGCAGACAAATCTGTCTGAAAATAATTGGCTTTTCTTCTAAGGGACTATGACAGTCTCAAAAAGTCTAGTATTTTAGACATTCTTTCTTCCTCTAATAAGACCATCAGAACTGTAACAAGATGCATGATAAAAATTGAAAACTGTCTAGATATAAAGACATATTTTAGATGTACAATCATCGCCCAAAATATTTGGAACACTATGTTATAAGTATGTTTTACAAACCTGGTCCTACTATAACATATTTAACATATTTGGGTAATTAGCCCCCCCCCCTCGACTCAATGTTGGGATCACTGGCAAGATCAGTTTCACCAACATTGAGTTGGGGGAGGGGGTATGCATCTTTAAAGCGAGGATTTTGAAAAAATTTAGTGTCCCAGCATTTTTGGCAAGGATTGTAGGTTATCAAGTTGTACTTGAACCTACCATTTTTACACCAATATCATCAAATGCATTGCTTGGGATTTCTTTAGGCACATGCAACAAGACACTGGCTTTATAACGTTGCTCAAATGGGCAAACTGACACAGCTTCTCCTGAAAAAACATAGAACTTTGCAGCAGTGCTGCATAATGGTGAATGCAAAATTGGTTATTTACGTACTTACTAAAACGCGGAACCACCCAAAACCACCCAAAACCACCCAAAACGACCCATAATCAGGTCAAAACCACCCAAAACCACCCAAAGAAGTATAACTTACTTTTAAATCCATGATTTTAGGGTAGAAAATCCCTGAAAATCCCCACAAATTCAACATATCCTTTGAAATAACATCATTGTCTCTTTTAAATTCTTCTTTTGCCTTGGGACTTTCCTTGTCATAATTGAGTCAGAGAGGCCTTTTTGTTCATAAAAGCATTATTGTGTCTATTGTCTAAGCATCAACTTGCTTAAGATAAAACGCGACCGCACGTTGAGACCTGCGAGTTTCTAATCATATTGGGTCACTATTGATCTCAGAGTTTCTTATAAACGAGTTTCTTTTAAAAAAGAGTGTACTATCACAAAAATCACACGATTATTGCACGATCGTGTTAGAAGTCACGAGTAGTGATCTTTAATTCCCGTTTAAACGGAAATATTTCCAAGAAGTTTTTCATCAAAACCATGAAATCTTAACAATGGCTGTACGCGTACGTGTCTGTAGGACTGGAGTGAAATGCGCCTCGCTCGAATCATGAGATAAGAAATCTCACGATCGTGCGATAATCGTACATTAAAAAAATTTGATGGAAGATACAAGATAGGCTTGAGAAGCTGCAGGTGATTGAATAGGCCCCTGAGAGCGATTCACAAAAGATTCGTCAGCTATTCCGAAAATCAATAGCTAACAAAGCGCATTGTTCACGTTTCTCGCCCCAAGAGGAAAGACAAATTTATAACGTAGTGATGATGTTTTGAAGAAAATTGGGGATTTTGAGGGGCTTTCTGCCCCTTAATAAGTGAAAATGACATTTTTTGGCTAGTTTTGGGTGGTTTTTTGGTCGTTTTGATCCAATTATGGGTCGTTTTGGGTGGTTTGTGGCTGGATTTGGGTCGTTTTGGCTGGTTTTGGGTCGTTTTGGGTGGTTCCGCGTTTTAGTAAGTACGGGTTATTTAGCGGAAGGCTCTCAGAAGTAGATAGCACACCACCTCAATCCTGACTGTGAGGCAACTGTGGCTTGGCCAAAACCCCGGTCTTGCTGAAGCTCCTGACGCCATGCCAGGAGAATAAAAGGATGATGCCACAGTGAAGGCAAGTAAAATTACCCTGCTTTGCACTTTCTGCAGAGTTGGGCAAGTGCACACCAGAGATTATTTCCATCTTTGAATGGTGCACACTTAAAAGGGGGCATGGTCATCATCAATTTTACAAAAAGGGGGTGGCACAAGTTCCTTGTGTTAAATGTTCATTGAACGTGAACAAATGATGTGCTGCACATCGAAGAAAGTGTGGAGGAGATCCAGTTGACAAAGTGCAAGTGCAACAAAAACATTCAGCCCTGTTCAGGAAACAAACACCAGAGTGTTTTATGCAAACCAAAAGTGATTCTGGCATTCAGTAAATGTATAATTGAAGAAAACAACCGCTGAATACACTCTAACAGAGAAATGGATAGCCATATTTCTTCACTATCGAATACTGAATCAAATAACACAGTCCGGAAATTACCCACCATGAAATTTTTCAGGTTCAAGTCCTGATTTCTTGTCTAGGCCACAGACGGCGAAGTAATCTGCGAGTCTTTGTTGCTGATAGTTTGACATTATTTTTAGTGTGTGTGAGTCTTGTTGTACGTCATATTCTCGATCAAAAACCTTTTGGTTTTTTATGCTTCGTTCTTGGAAAGTCTAAACTTTTTGGAAACTTTGCTAGAAAACCTTGGTTCGATGTTGATGAAACAAAATCACAACAAGAACAAATTAACAAAGTCTCAATTCCACTCTTGTAA
>JACTAT010000060.1:4252860-4302325 GCA_014526335.1 Chrysaora quinquecirrha | reverse complement strand
AGCTCTTCTTACCCATCTAATATTTATGTACTGAAGAGGTTTCAGTTTACTGTTTGAGTGAAATAATTGCTTAATCTCATGTCAATCAGCCACACGCCAGATTACAATGGCGCCTTTGTAGCAGAATAATGAGACGGATATGAAATAAAGAGAATCAAAAGGGAAACAACTTCTTATTCGGAGCTCCACGTTTCCTACAGCCCATGATTAGTGTGATTGTTAAAAATTAACTTCAAATTGTACCTACAACCTGTGCCAAAAGTATAGGGGAAACTATATTACAAGTAAGTTTTATCTTTAAAATCTCGTCCAGCTATCATATCACTCATATCTTTGGATTATTAAATCACCCCTCGGCCACCATAGAGTTTAGAACATATGTTTCTAACACAGAATACTTTGTTCTTCAGGTGACTAAACCATGGGAATTGAATAATCGAAATTTTTTTGTATTTCTGCATTGTGATGTCATAAAACATAGGTCCTGGATTTTCGAAAAAACTGCGCCCCTACGAACTGAACTTTTCGTATTCGTATTGAGCACATTGAAATGCACTGTATTCGACTATTTAGGAGCATTGGGGCTGCCCTTTTAAAACCCTGCACTTACAGTGTAGGATGTTACAAATTTAACGAAAATCTTATCTACATTGATTCAAAATTTTTTACGAAGAAAGGATTTATTTAATATCAAAAGAGTATTTCTTAACCCACCTTTCTTTTCTGTTCTTTCTGATAGCGCTATTTCAAGGTCGCTTTTCAAAATACATTTCGATAAGAGCAACACAGCTAGACCCGAGACCCGGAGCCCTAAACTGCATTCTTACCCTATTTTGCTCTTAAGGGCTGATGTTTTGGGCATATTGGCGCTGACCATCTGATGATGCGTAGCATTTTCTTGAATTCTTTTCCTGTTGCGTTCGAGCGTTCGTTTGGTTATTCGTGATTTGTCTTCCCTGTTCGAATAGCTGATCCATCTGATTCTGTTGTTATTTTGTTATTTTGTGAATTTCTTCTCCAGTAGATGATTCCACAAAAGGTTGTGACGAGGGAATTTGATCACAATGCATTACGTTCTGTAACGGAATTTACAGTGATTTTATATTGAAATTTAGACTTATTGCCTGAGTCGCAGTTATCGCTCATCAGACCGGGACTGCACCACACCGAGATCGCTCAAACTGGGACTCAAAGTATTACCGAACTTTTCTGCGACAGGCGGGAACGAAAGTTGGTCCCCGTTGAAACGAGGCTGGTTCCTTGCCTTGTCACAGCAAATAATACGTGCCCTTTTCGGCTGCCGTTTTAGTACTAAATCTCGCAAAAAGATTTGAACAAATATCGAATAAGCTGGGCTGAAAAGAGCTTTCTGAAAAACAAATAGAAGTTTAGTTTTAAGACGAAGGGACATTGTTTTCATGGTGTTTTAGACCCGGTAGATTTAGTCCATTACAACCGCTTACTACTGACATTACTGTAACCATGGTAGTTGGAGAACGAGGCAGAAAAGTAAGCCCAGAAAGATAACCGTTCGATTATTAGTCGTGGTTTGAGCGTCCAAGCAATTCATGTTAATAGCGATAACTACGGCTCAGGTAAGTCTAAGTGAAATTGGGTTTATCAGACGCAGTGCATCATGGTCAAATGCCCCCAACGCCATCCTTTACGGAATCGCCTATTGTGAAAAAATGCTCGCTAACTTTGATTGTTTAAACAATTTCCGGTATCTCGGTTTGCTCCTTTCGAGGGTTGTTGCATTTAACCGATTGAATTTACTGTGGTATGATCTCATATGTTCTGTTGCTCCTGATGATGAGCAATTCAACTTTCTGTGTCTTGTTGATGTTGTTTGCAACGAGTTGCGCCTTTTTTATTTGTTTCCCTTATGTATGTTTCCTCACATCTCCAATCTAATTTGTAAACAGCTTACATAGTTCAAGGTCCACTGGAGAAGCCCAAATGACTCATTTCTTGATAAGGTTTTGAAATTTGACTGTATTCAAAGCCTTGGAAAAGTCAGGTAGGATTATCATTGTTACCTCTCTACGTCTCATGGCTTTGATGATGTCATCACGAATCGCTTGATTAGTTTAGAACATAGATGGGTAGTGGATTGATCTCTCTTGTATATTACTCTCCAATACCATTTCCTCTTCAATAAAAGTCGTCATTTGTTGAAAGATAAGTCTCTCATGTATACTTTAGATAATTCTGGTAGGATTGATATTATTGGCCTTGTTCACTATTCACTTGATCCCCTTTGGGAATAGCGCAGATGCATGCTGTTTTCCATACTGGAAGAAGTGGCGCTGGAGGAAAGTGGTGCTGTATGAGAATAGTGGAGAGCATGCATCTTCTATTTTCTTTCATTCGAAAATACCCAGGGTGTTCGTTCTAGAATATCAGTCTGGGGGCACAAACTGCAGGTCCACATCAGCTGTATAGCTGCCAGAACCCCTGACCTGCATTAACAAATAAAGATTGCTTGCTTGCTTGCTTGCTTGAAGGCTGCATGGGCCTTCTTTTTTGAGTCATCTTTAACATGTTTATTGATCAATGCTTTTAGTGTAAGGATATGATCGGATGTCCGGAATATATTTTGAAATCGTATGTTTTGTAGCAGACAACGAAGCTTGAGTAAAACATTACCAACACAGATTCCACGGTAGTTATCTGGGTTTGATTTGGGTCCTTTCTTATGAACAGGGGTGATGAGGCCTTTGCACCATGCTTTTGGAATATTGCCTGAACTAAGAATCGTATTGAAAGTCAGTTTAATTGGCTGAAATACACTGGGTGAGCAATTTTTAATCAACTCATTGCTTATGCCGTCAAAACCTACAGCCTTTTTGTTTTTAAGTTTTTTTATAGCGTCAAGTAGTTCTTTATCTCTTGACTTAAAATTGAATCATTCGCATTTTTGGCGGAGCAATTTTCTCTATTTCTTATATCTGTTGAAAAAAGCTTTTTGTAATATTCTTCCCAAATTAAACCATTTTGTATTTCAATCGGTTTTTTTGGATATTCTCATCAATGTCTTTCCAAATGTTCCAAAAACCGCTATCACTAGAGTTATTCTGAAGATTCAGAATTTTCATATTCCAAAAATTTTGGCGTTTGGTGTGAAGTAATGATTTGTATTGTTTCAATTTTTCTTTGTACCTTGTTCTTGCAATCTCGCTGAAAGGGTTAGAGCGTTTTAACTTGGAAATTTGGTTGAGTTCTCTTTTACATGATTTGCAATCAGAGTCAAACCATTTCTTTTTGTTCAATGCTTTTTTATCTATTTTATCTTCTTTTATCAGTTTCTTCTTAAGTGAGTTTTTTGCGGCAGTGTGTAAGATGTTTGTGTAGTGATTAAGTGATTATTATTATGTTAATTAAGTTAATTATGCTTGTTTGTTTAAGTACCTCATGTAAATAGTTATGATGATTATTGCTTGCTGCACGCTGAGAGATACACGCCTCTTCCATATACTCAGATATCTCAATAAATGGCGACGAGGAAAACAGGTATTAAAACAGGTAGAAATTGAATAAAGTGAAATAACTTCCTAAATGGCTTCTGCACCAAATATAGTTCCTATGCCGATTTTTGAACCAAAATCAGATCATACAAACACGGGAGCACGCTGGACTACTTGGCTCGAAAGGTTCAACACATATTTGATCGCCTCGGATATTAAAGACCCTGTAAGAAAAAGAGCTTTGCTTTTATATCAAGCTGGCCCTGACGTCTATAGTATTTTCAAAACTCTCCCAGACACTGGTGAAGATAAAGATTACGAAAAAGCAGTCGAAGCTCTCACCAAGCACTTTGATTTCCGCCAAGCCACGCAGAAAGCTGATGAATCGATTGACGAATTTCATACAAGACTTCGAAAACTCGCCAAACATTGCCAATTTCATGATGAAGATTTTGAGATAAAAATGCAGATAGTCTGTAATGGAAAGTCTGCAAGACTTCGAAGAAAAGCTTTGAGACAACCAGACTACAAGTTGGCAGACATGTTGCTCGATGGACGAAAAGACGAAGTCAGTTCCGCTCAAGCCTCAGGCATTGAAGACAAAGCTCAAGAACTGCATTTAAATGAAATTCGAGTTGGAAAATTCTGCTATAAATGTGGATTTAGCTACCCTCACAAGGACAGGCCCTGCCCTGCACAAAATTCAACTTGCACACTCTGTGGCCTAACAGGTCATTTCAGAAAAGTTTGTCAAAAAGCTGGCAATCAACCCTTTGAACGACAGCGCGTGCAAAACAACAACAAACTGTCCAACACCAAGCCAAACAGACAACAACACAGAGCCCATCAGGTTACACAAGAAAAGGTGGACCAAGAGGAAATCTACAGCTCAGAAGACGAATATGCCTATGCAATTCAGGAAAATTCATCGTTTCATAATAAACTCACACTCAAAATGAACGAGTCGCATGATGTATCTTTTCTGGTTGATACAGGGGCAACTGTAAACGTGATAGATAGCCAAACATACGAAAACCTTAAAACTGTCAGTGAGTTGAAATCTAATAACACAAAATTATTTGCTTACGGATCTACTACCCCTCTTCAAATAAAAGGTTGTTTTGATGCTATGATCGAATCTTCAAAGCGATACATTGTTTCCAAATTCTACGTGGTAGAAGGATCAGGTGGCAACCTGCTGAGTGCAAAGACAGCTCAGGATTTACAGCTAATTGCCATGATAAACAAAGTGAAACATGCACATAATGGAAACACTGGAAATAAGCCAAATGATGTGAATAACTCTGCTGATCAACAAGAACAGCTGCCAGAATGCAAGGATAAACAAATTCAAGATATTATTAATAAATATCGGAATGTTTTCATTGGTGAAGGAAAATTACGAAACCAACGAATAAAACTACGACATTAATGAAGCTATTAAACCTGTCATTCAACCTCAACGGCGAATACCCTATCATATGCGCAAAGCAGTATCAAAAGAACTTGAAAAACTCCAGAACCAAGACATAATCGAAAAAGTCCTTGACCAGCCAACGCCCTGGGTCTCACCCATTGTTTGTATTCCTAAGAAAGACGGGGGAACACGCATATGTGTTGACATGCGTGAAGCAAATAAGGCCATAGAGAGAGAAAGACACCTGATGCCTACTTTGAATGATTGTAAAGCTGAAATAAATGGATCTAAATTTTTCTCGAAAACTGATTTAAAACAGGCCTACCATCAAGTTGAATTAGACCCGGAAAGTCGCTATATTACTACGTTTTCTACTCTTGAAGGTCTCTATCAGTACAAAAGATTAAATTATGGTACTTCTAGCGCAGCTGAAATCTTCCAGAACATTCTGCAGAGAAACCTCAGTGATATAAATGGAGTCGAAAATATTGCAGATGACATAATTATTTTTGGTAAAACAAGCAGATCATGACATTGCACTTGATACTTGTCTTAAACGTTTGTCAGATCTAAATATCAAGGCAAAAGGAGAAAAATGCAAATTTCTTCAGCCAGAAATAAAGTTCTATGGATTAATATTCACTTAAAAAGGGACGAAACCAGACCCTGAACGTGTTTCTAATCTACTTAATGCCACAGCGCCATCTAATGCATCAGAACTCAGACGTTTTCTTGGAATGGCTAATACTTGCAGCGATTACATACCAAATTATGCAACGATAACACAACCACTTCGTGAATTAACGAAGAAAAACTCAGTTTTCAAATGGACTATAGTTGAAGAGAGAGCTTTCAACGAGTTAAAGAAGAAACTAACTCAAGCGCCTGTAGTTGCATACTTTGACACAGTTAAACGAAGTATTTTGATTGTAGATGGATCGCCACATGCTTTAGGAGCTATTCTAGCCCAGAAGGACTCAGAAGGATCACAATATAAGATAATATCATATGCCAGTAGAGCTTTAACCTCGGTGGAAAAAAGATATTCCCAGACAGATATAGAAGGACTTGCACTAGTATGGGGAATAGAACACTTTCGATTATTTCTGCTAGGTACTGAATTTGACGTGATCGCAGATCACAAAGCTTTGGAATGAATCTGTATATACTAAAATAGGAATCGGATTAGCGAAAATTTTGTGAGAGTCCGTCCGGGTAGGCCGTGCGAGGTTCCGAGACGCGATTTTCCCACTATTCTGCCGCCCGTTGGGTAGGCGAGCCAAGTTTCCTTCGTTTTTCTCTCTTTGCTAAATTCTCTGGGGTAACTGGGGCTAACCCTTCTTTGATGTGCGTCATTGGTGCCTGTTTTAACCATCGCTTGATTGTTCTCCATACGAGGATTATCACCAAGGCGCAATAAGGCACGCTAGCACGCTCGGTAAGGGGGCGTGTCTCGTAAGTTGGGATGCGTATTTGTGAGTTCGACTCCCCTAAGGGGAAAATCTTTTCTTTCAAATTTTTTTATTTCTCTTATTTTCGTGTTGGAAATGTTTTCAAAAGGCCAAGGAGACGTCTGGTAACTTCAATTTGCTTTTGGTGTAATTTTTAATTTCGTTAGACATAATTTTTTAACATGTTTTTGTTGTTCCCTTCAATGAATATGAGGACCACTAGGAGATTATCGTCAACTGAACAATACAGCTGTGTAGCCGAGTGGTTAACTGCTCGCCTGCTACCCAGAATGGCTGGAGTTCAAATCCCCTCAAGGGCAAATTTATGGTGTTTTTGTTTTTGTAATTTAAAAGTTTTTTTCAATGTTTTAAAGCCACTTTGACAAAACTAGAATGCTTTTTGGAATGACTTTCAAATCCCCTCAAGGGCAAATTTTTGGTGTTTTTGTTTTTGTGATTTAAAAAGTTTACAATTCTTTTCAATGTTTTAAAGCCACTTTGACAAAACTAGAATGCTTTTTGGAATGACTCGAATCTTACATCTATTTTTTCTCATATCTTTTAAATTACAAATTTATTTCCAATTTAACTCTCGACACTAACTTTCATGTTCATTTGGTTTTTCTTTCAATTTTAATTTCATCTTTGATTCTAATTTAAAGTTTTATTGCAGCTGAAGAATTTAAAATAATATTAAAATTTATTTCACATTAAAGATTAATTTCACTTTTACTAATATTAACATTAAGGCTGATACTCTTAGGTACCAAATAAACGGGGGGTCCAAATAAAGGGGTGGGTGGGAAATTTTTTGTAGAAAATTTAATAAACAAGGGGGGTCCTTATAAGGTCCCGGGTTGGGGGACAATTAATAAACGTAGTTTCATCCTTTCACAAGTGAAATTGTTTCTTCAAAGATTAATAAATGGGGTGTAATAAGGTCTGGAGGGTGGAGGAAAAAACTCGAAATTTATAAAGGGGGAGGCTTATTTGACACCTAAGAGTATGAAAATGAATTAAGATGATGATAAAGTTTGACATTGGCATTATTGCATGTGGCAATAAAGAACAACCTAACCATTAATTTTAAGTTTCAACATTATTTCAGATTTACATCAACATTACCATAAAGGTTCAGATTAAGACTCATTTGAAAATGAACTTTAAGTTTAAGTTAACAATTAATGACTGATACTTAGACCAAGACTAACAAAGACTAACACTAATATTAAGATGGAGTTCAAAATTAACTAAGACTAAGATTAAGATTAAGCTTCAGATTAAGATTAATATTAGAATTATGATTCAGATTCACATTTAGATTCAGATACAGATTCAGATTAAGATCAAGATTAACATTTAGATTAACATTAAGGTTAACATTCCAATTCAGGTAGAAGTTTAGATTAAGATTTCATTTCATTTGAAGACTAAGATTAAGACTAGACTAACATTAAGATTTAGATCAACATTTAGATTAACAGAAAAAATAGGCACTTCAATGCACAGTGCATTTTAGGTGGCAGCTCTTATTGGCGGATTTCATCGGAGGCGGTGGTCCTCATGAGGCGGTGGTCTTACACGGGCAAGGGCTAGTCTGTATATACTAAAATAGGAATCGGATTAGCGAAAATTTTGTCCCAGCTTTTTCCACTATCTGCCGTCAGTGGGGTAGGCGAGCCATTGTCCCTTCGTTTTTCCGTCTCTGCTGTAGTCTCTGGGGTAACTGGGGCGAACCCTTCTTTGATGTGCGTCATTGGTGCCTGTTTTAACCATCGCCCGATTGTTTTCTGTAGGAGGATTATCACTGAATTACAAATAGGCACAATAGCACGGTCGGTAAGGGGGCGTGTCACCTGAGCTGCGATGCAGAGTCGGGAGTTCGACTCCCCTCAGGGGGAAATCTTTTCCTTTCGATTTTTTTAATTTATGTTATTTTCGTGTTGGAAATGTTTTCAAAATGCCAAGGAGACGTCTGGTAACTAAAATTTGCTTTTGGTGTAATTTTTAAGTTCGTTACACATAACTTTTTAACGTGTTTTGTTGTTCCCTTCCACGAATATTAGGATCACTCGGAGATTATCGTCGTTCCGCAATACCGCTGTGTGGCCGACTGGATAAATGCTCGCTTGCAACCCAGAATGTCCGGAGTTCGAATCCCCTCAAGGGCAAATTTTTGGTGTTTTTGTTTTTGTGATTTAAATAGTTTACAAATCTTTTCAATGTCGTAAAGTCACTTCGGCAAAAATAGAAGGCTTTTCGGAATGACTCAAATCTTTAGATCTACTTTTTCTCATATCTTTTCAATTATAAATTTATTTTCAATTCATCTGTGGTCCACAAACTGTGGACACTAACTTTCATTTCAGATGGTTTTTATTTTTATTTTAATTTCATCTTTCATTTTAATTTAAAGTTTTACTGCAGCCTAAGAATTAAGAGTAATATTGAAATTTATTTTACATCAAAGCTTAATTTCACTTTTACTAATATTAACATTAAGGCCAATACTCTTAGGTACCAAATAAACGGGAAGTCCAACTAAAAGGGGGGTGGAAAATTTTTTAGAAAATTTAATAAACAGGGGGTTCTTATAAGGTCCAGGGGGTGGGGGAAAAACTCAAAATCAATAAACGGGGGGGACGTTTATTTGGAATCTAAGAGTATGAACATGAATAAAGTTTGAGATTCACATTATTGCATGTAGCAATTAACAACAACATTAACATTAATTTTAAGTTTCAATGTTATTTCAGATTTACATCAAAATTAACATAAAGGTTCAGATTAAGACTAATTTGAAAATAAGCTTCACTTTACAAATTAAGAATAACTTTAGTTTAAGTTCAAAAATGAAAGACTCATACTGAGACCAAGACTAACACAGACTAAGACTAATATTAACTTGGAGTTCAAGATCTACTAAGACAAAGATTAAGATTAACATTAAGATTAACATTAAGAGTAAGATTAAGATTAAAATTAAGATTCAGATTCTGATCAAGATTAACATTTACATTAAGATAAAGGTTAAGATTCCAATTCAGGTAGAAATTAAGATTAAGATTCCATATAAGTTGAAGACTAAGATCAAGACTAGACTAACATTAAGATTAAGATCAAGATTTAGATTGACAGCAAATATTGCCACCTCAATGCACAGTACCTTTTAGGTTGAAGTTTTTATTGGCGGAGTTCATTGGAGGTGGTGGTCCTCATGAGGCAGTAGTCTTACACGGGCAAGGGCTAGTCTCTTATACTAAAAAAGGAGTGGTCATGGTAACCAATTTTGTAAGAGTCGCTCTGCCGACGTCGGAAGTGGTACGGTTTTCCGACTTTTTCGCCGCCCGGCCGACCGTGGGGTAGGCGTGTCATCACCCTTTCGTTTTTTGCAAACTTCTCTCGCTTCTGGGGTAAGTGGGGCTAACCCTTCTTTGAAGTGCGTCATTGGTGCCCCTTTGAACAATCACCTGATTGTTTTCCTAAAGGGATTATCAAAATCTGAAACCCGTGAAAATAGCTCTGTTGGTAAGGGCTCCTGTTTCGTGATGCAGGTTGTGGGAGGCAGGAGATCGATTCCCCTCACGAGAGGATCAGAATTTTTTATTTCTGTGATTTTCCTGTTGAAAATGCTTTCCGGAGGACCCGGAGACATCTCAATCACTAAAACTTGCTTCGGAATAATTTTTAAATTCGTTTGGTATTAATATTTTTCAATCAAAGATCTTCAAACAAAGTCCATGTTTACATGAATATTCAGTCAACCGGCTTGAATCGTGTGTGCAAATGCTTTCAACCCTTTCAATGGAAACAAAATGCCATTACCAGAGGTTTGAAAAGCTTATTCAGAAGTGCATTTCAATCAAATAAAACAAACAAAAACCCTTTTAAAAGAGTTTTTGAAGAGTGCATTTGAAAGCCAGCAAAATCCTTTCCAAATGTGATCGCGAATTTGAAGCTGCCTTGAGAGCAGTATTTGACCATAATAGGACTGAGGAAGATTAACTGCCACAAGACCAAGAAAGAGCATCCTACAGTAAACCCCAGTTCTCCATGATCAGACGGAGAATACGTTCAATCTATTATATTGCTACGTTTTCTATCATGATCTTTGGGAGATCCTTTCAACAGGAAGGAAACAAGCCAAGGACAGCTAGAAAGGTAAAATTATCTTCCCAACATAAAAACTAGACTAACGAACTTGGCTAAGGAAAACGATGAGGAACAGAACTGCAGAGAATGAACAATAACAAGACTGAACAGGACCATAGTACGGGACTGAAGACCAGGAATGATTTCCGGACTAAGGAACATAAACAATAACATGACTGGGGAACAGGACCAAGGAACGGGACTGAAGACCATGAACGATTTCAGGACTAAGGAACATGACCAATAATAAGACTGACAAACGGGACCAAGGAACGGGACTGAAGACCACTAATAAGGACTAAGGAGTAGAACAATAACAAGACTGAGGAACAAGACCAAGGAATGGAACTGAAGACCATTTCAGGACTAAGGAACAGGAAAAAGGAACGGGACTGAAGACCATGAACAATTGCAGGATTAAGAAACTTTAGCAATAATAAGACTGACCAACAGGACCAAGAAACGGGACTGAGGACAATGAATAATTTCAGGACTAAGGAGCATGAACAATAACAAGACTGAGGAACAACACCAAGGAATGGAACTGAAGACCATTTCAGGACTAAGGAACAGGAAAAAGGAACGGGACTGAAGACCATGAGTAATTTCAGGACTAAGGAACAGGATAAAGGAAAGAGACTGAAGACTATGAATAATTTCGGGATTAAGAAACTTGAACAATAACAAGACTAAGGAAAAGGACCAAGGAATGGGATTAAAGATCTGAACAATAACAAGACCGAGGAACAGGACCAAGGAGTGGCACTGAAGACGACTGATTATGTCAGGACTAAGGAACAGACTATAGAGAAAGACAATCGCTGTACACTGACTAATTTGAAACTTAGGAACATTATTGTGGACTAAGGACCCTGCACTAAAACACAGGAAAAGAACTGAGATTGGCACTAGGAAAAGGGACCCTGGACAGGGATCAAGGACAAATACTAAAGATTAGAAACTAAGAGCTAAGTGGAGAGGCAGAGGTCATTGAGACGGAGGTCCTTGAGGTGGAGGTCTTTGAGGCGGAGGTTCTTGGGGCGGTGGTTCTTGAGGCGGAGTCCTTGCGAGGCGGTGCTCTTAGACGGGCAAGGGCTAGTCTCTTATACTAAAATGGTAATTTCCATGGAAACCGATTTTGTAAGAGTCGCTCCGCCGACGTCGTACATGGTACGCTTTTCCGACTTTTTCGCCGCCCGGCCGACCGTAGGGTAGGCGTGTCATCACCCTTTCGTTTTTTGCAAACTTCTCTTGCTTCTGGGGTAATTGGGGCTAAGCCCTCTTTGAAGTGCGTCATTGGTGCCTGTTTGAACAATTGCCCGATTTTTTTCCTAAAGGGATTATCGAAATCTGAAACCTGTAAAAATAGCTCTGTTGGTAAGGGCTCCTGTTTCGTGATGCAGGTTGTCGGAGGCAGGAGATCGATTCCCCTCACGAGAGGATCAGAATTTTTATTTCTGTGATTTTCCTGTTGAAAATGCTTTCGAGGGGGCCGGGAGACATCTCGATCACTAAAACTTGCGTCGGAATAATTTTTAAATTCGTTTGGTATTAATATTTTTCAATCAAAGATTCTCAAACAAAGTCCATGTTTACATGAATATTCAGTCAACCGGCTTGAATCGCGTTGTGCAAATGCTTTCAACCCTTTCAATGGAAAGAAATAGCCATTACCAGAGATTTGAAAAGCTTATTCAGAAGTGCATTTCATTCAAAGAAAACAAACAAAACACTTTTCAAAGAGTTTTGAAGAGTGCATTTGAAAAACAACAAAACCAAATGCCATCCTGAAGTATAAGCTACCTGGATAGCAGTATTTGACTTTGCAGTACGAGGACTATCAAACTACTAAAAGACAAACAGTACTACTAAACTACCAAAAGATATCAGTATCCTGCAGTAAACCCGAGTTTCTGACACGGGACCGAATCTCCATGATCAGACGGAGAATGCGTTCAATCTTTTTTGTTGCTACGCTTTTTCACAAGGATCGTTTCAGAGGGAAGGAAACAAGGACGCCTAGAAAGCTAAAACTTTCCACAGAACGAAAAAATGAACTAGCCACCAGGCAATAATTTCAGGACTGTGGAAGAGGGCTAAGAAATGGGACTTAAGACCGAGTGATTTCAGGACTAAGGAACAGAATAAAGGAGTGGGACAAAAGACCATGAGTAATGTCAGGACTGAGGAACAGGACTAAGGAATGGGACTGAAGACCATGAGTAATTTCCGGACTGAGGAACAGGACTAAGGAAAAGGACTGATGACCATGAGTAATTTCAGGACTGAGAAACAGAAATTAGGAACACGACTGAAGACCATGAGTAATTTCAGGACTGAGGAACAAAACTAAGGAATGGGACTAAGACCATGAGTAATTTCAGGACTGGGGAACAGGACTAAGGAATGGGACTGAAGACCATGAGTAATTTAAGGACTGAGGAGTAGGTCTTAAGAATGGGACAGAAGACCATGAGTAATTTCAGGACTGGGGAACAGGACTAAGGAATAAGACTGAAGACCATGAGTAATTTAAGGACTGAGGAGTAGGTCTTAAGAATGGGACAGAAGACCATGAGTAATTTCAGGACTGAGGAACAGAACTAAGGAATGGGACTGAAGACAATGAATAATTTCAGGACTGAGAAACAGGAATAAGGAACAGGACTGAAGACCATTAGTTATTTCCGAACTGGAAAACAGGACTAAGGAATGGGACTGAAGACCACGAGTAACTTCAGGATTGAGGAAGAGGACTAACGAATGGGACTGAAGACCGTGACTAATTTCAGGACTGAGGAACAGAACTAAGGAATGGGACTGAAGACAATGAATAATTTCAGGACTGAGAAACAGGAATAAGGAACAGGACTGAAGACCATTAGTAATTTCCGAACTGAGGAACAGGACTAAGGAATGGGACTGAAGACCACAAGTAACTTCAGGATTGAGGAAGAGGACTAACAAATGGGACTGAAGACCGTGACTAATTTCAGGACTGAGGAACAGGACTAAGAAATGGGACTGAAGACCATGAATAATTTCAGGATTAAGGAATGTAAAAAATAACAAAGTTTATGAACTAGACTAAGGAACTGGAGTGAAGACCCTGAATAATTTCAGGACTAAGGAACAGGATAAATGAACCGGACTGAAGACCATGAATAATTTTAGGCCTAAGGAATGGGATAAAGGAACAGGACTGAAGACTATGAATAATTTCAGGAATAAGAAACAGGACAAAGAAATGGGACTGGACCCCATGAATAATCTTAGGACTAAGGAACATGAACAATACCAAGTCTGAGGAACAGGACCAAGGAATGGGATAGAAAATCTGAACAATATCAAGACTGAGGAACAGGACCAAGGAATGGGATGGGGACCATCAATTACTTCAGGACTATTTGAGGAACAGACCATTGACAAAGAGAACTGCTGTACACTAACTAATTTGAAACTTAAGTACATCATTGTGGACTAAGGACCTTGGACCAAAACAGAGGAACAGAACTGAAATTGGCACTAGGAAAAGGGACCCTGGACTGGGAGCAAGGACAAATACTAAAGATTAGAAACTAGGAGCTAAGTGGACAGGCAGAGGTCACCGAGGCGGATGTTCTTGAGGTGAAGGTCCTTGAAGCGGAAGTTCTTGAGGCGGTGGTTCTTGAGGCGGTGGTTCTTGAGGCGGAGTCCTTGTGAGGCAGTTCACTTAGACGGGCAAGGGCTAGTCTGTATATACTAAAATGGTAAGTGCCTAGCAACCGATTTTGTGGCAGCTCATCCTCCCGGGCCGTCAAAGCTGCATCGATCGGACTTTTTCCACTATCTGCCATCCGTGGGGTAGGCGAGCCATCGCCTTTGCTTTTCCTCCTATCTGCTGCAGTCTTTGGGGTAACTGGGGCGAACCCTTCTTTGATGTGCGTCATTGGTGCCTGTTTTAACCATCGCCCGATTGTTTTCTGTAGGAGGATTATCACTAATTCGCAACAAGGCACGGTAGAACGGTCGGTAAGAGGTCGTGTCTCGTGAGCTGCGATGCAGAGTCGGTAGTTCGACTCCCCTCAGGGGAAGATCTTTTCCTATCAAATTTTTTTATTTCTGTTATTTTCGTGTTGGAAATGTTTGCAAATGGCCAAGGAGATGTCTGGAAACTAAAATTTGCGTTTTATGTAATTTTTAAGTTCCTTTGACATAATTTTTTAACGTGTTCTGTTGCTCCCTTCCATGAATATTAGGACCACTAGCAGATTATCGCCTCCCAAGCAAGCGGCTTTGTAGCCGATTGGTTAAGTGCTCGCCTTCTACCCAGAATGTTTGGAGTTCAATTCCCCTCATAGAAAAATTTTTGGTGTTTTCGTTTTTTGTGATTTAAATAGTTTACAATTCTTTTCAATGTCTTGGGGTCACTTTGACAAAATTAGAAAGCTTTTTGGAATGAATCAAATTTTTAGATCTATTTTTTCTCATACCTTTTAAATTATAAATTTATTTTCAATTTATCTCTCGACACTAACTTTCATTTTCATTTGGTTTTATTTAAGTTCTATTGCGGCTGAAGAATTTAGAATGATATTCTCATTTATTTTCAATTAAAGATTAATTTCACTTCTACTAATATTAACATTAAGGCTAATACTCTTAGGTACGAAATAAACGGGGGTCCAAATAAATTGGGGAGTGGGAAATCTTTTTCTAAAATTTAATAAACAGGGGTCCTTATAAGGTCAAGGTGTGGGGAATATTAATAAATGGAGTTTCATCCTTTCACAAGTGAAATTGTTTCTTCCAAAATTAAGAAATGGGGTCCTAATAAGGTCTGGGGAGTGGGGGAAAACTCAAAATTAATAAACGGGGTGGGGGAAGTTTATTTGGCATCTAAGAATATGAAAATGAATTGAGATGATGATGAAGTTTGAGATTGACATATTTGGATGTGGTGATAAACAACAACATTAACATTAATTGTAAGTTTCAATGTTATTTCAGATTTACATCAATATTAACATAAAGGTTCGGATCAAGACTGATTTGAAAATGAGTTTCAGTTTAACATTTATGAATAACTTGAACTTGAACTTTATGAAAGACTGATACTTAGCCCAAGACTAATACTGACTAAGACTAATATTAAGATGCAGTTCAAGATTTATGGAGACTAACATTTAGATTAACATTAACATTAAGATTAACAGTAACATTAAGATTAAAATTAAGACTCACATTCTGATTAAGATTAACATTTAGATTAAGATTAAGGTCAAAATTCCAATTCAGGTAGAAATTAAGATTAAGATTCCATTTAAGTTGAAGAGTAAGATTAAGACTAGACTAACATTAAGATTAAGATCAAGGTTTAGATTAACAGCAGATATGGTCACCTCAATGCACTGTGCCTTTTAGGTGGAAGTTGTTATTTGGCGTTGTTCATTGGAGGCGGAGGTCCTCATGAGGCGGAGGTCCTCACGAGGCGGTGGTCTTACACGGGCAAGGGCTAGTCTTATATACTAAAGCGGGAGTAGTCATGGAGACCGATTTTGTGGGAGACCAACCTTCTAGGGTTTTCAAGATCCAGTGCTCGCTCTTGCACCTTCCCCTGCCGCCCGTGGGGTAGTTTTGCTATGGCACCTTGATTTTCCCGTTTCTGCTATCGTTTCTGGGGTAATTGGGGCTAACCCTTCTTTGATCTGGGCAGTCTGGTGCCACCAATAACAAAAGAACGAGGTGTTCGCCGCGGGATTAATCCCTTTTTCTTGACACCTCGACACTTGGATTAGCGCGGCGTGTTTGTCAATCTGTTTGGAAACAACAAGGTCAGGGGATCGATTCCCCTCAAGAGAGTATGGTTGATTTCGATTTTTCTTTATTTCTTTGATTTTATTGTCAAAAAATTCTGTACGAAGGAAGTCATGAAGGCTAAAATCATTTCTTTCCTATAATTTTCTTCCCGTTAACACTAAATATCATTCTATTTAGTATAAATGTTGTCCTGATTTATTTCCTCCAGTAAAATCCAAGTGACGGAATAAAGCATTCGAAATTAATGAAAATCCCGTGATTGGAACAAGATTTGTACAGTATTTTTTCGTTAAGGTCAGCCGAATGTCTTGAATGTATTGCACACAAAAGTCTAAAGTTTACATGGCATACCAGTCATTCTCAAACCGATAATGGACCTCCATTTAATGGACAAGAATTCGAAAGATACACCAAGGCCATTGGAACCGAATGGAAACCAAGCACTCCATTATGGCCAAGAGGCAACGCAAATGTTGAAAGTATAATGAAGCCAATTGGAAAAGTCCTCCAAACTGCTCAGTTGGAAGGAAAGAACTTGGAGACAAGAGCTTCAGCGATTTCTATGGACGTACAGGACAACGCCACATTCACACACACACACACCAAGTGAACTTTTGTTCAACAGGAAAATTCGCGGTCATTTACCTGAATTACCATCAAGAAAAGTAATAAACAAACACTTGGAAGCAAAAAGAAACATCGAAGAAAAGAAGATTCAAAATAAAGAGTATTATGACAAAAGAAACAATACCAAAGAGTCAAACATTCAAATTGGTGACACTGTTATATGCTTGCAGAAGAGACATAATAAATTAACAGCAAAGTTTAGTCCTGAACGCTTCACAGTATATCAACGTAAAGGGACAAGGATTGTGGCCAAGAATGAGAAACATATCATCACGAGAAACATATCTCATTTTAAGAAGGTTCCAGAATATGACAGTCTAGATGAAGATGTCGAAATGAGAATAACGCAGAGAGACAATGAAAGAAAAGTCGTCCTGCAAGAAAAGGAAAAGGATACCGAGAAACGCCAAGTCGATGATACACCTAGAGGATCACAAAGGTCACGTATACCAATTGCAAGATTTGGGTTTGCTGTACCGTCGAACTTGAAAGTGTAAATAATAAACTTTTGACAAGGACATTGCTTACGTTATAAAATTAAAAAAAAAAGAGGAGCGATGTAGTGATTAAGTGATGATTATTATGTTAATTATGTTAATTATGCTTGTTTTTTAAGTACTTCATGTAAATAGTTATGATGATTATTGCTTGCTGCACGCTGAGAGATACACGCCTCTTCCATATACTCAGATATATCTATAGTTTGTTAGCTCAGAGGCCAGCGCAATCGGATCAGCTGAATTTTTTGCATCCATTAAAATTTCATTTATTTTAAATTTTTATTTCGTCACAATTTAATAGTTGTGAAAATTTTGAAGGAGATTCATCTTCATCCCAAATGTAGTTATTTTTTAGCTTAGTCCAATTATAGGTTTCGTGAGATTCATTTACAGGATTTTTATTAGGGATGTCGATGGTTATTTTACAGTGATCTGACAAATGAGTTTGTTCACTTACATAAAACATAGACATCTGTTCAAACAGAGATGGGGAAGCGATTGCATAATCTACACAACTTGCGCCATTATGAGAGAAACATGTGAAATTTCCTTTATCATCATCAAACTTTCTACCATTAAGTATCCTAAGGTCAGTTGATCTGCATAGGTCTATAAGATATCTTCCATGGCAATTTGGGTCTCCTGGGTCACAGTTAGACCTCGGAAGAAAATACCCAAGGTTTGAAATGCTAAGGCCATCATCATCCGTGTGTTTTGAGTCCGGTATATGATCCGGCAGACAGTTGGCTCTAGCGTTAAAGTCACCTAAGATCATGAGGTCGTGAGTAGCCTTACTGAGTTTGTTGTGAGCGGTATTTCTGCATTCTGCATGATTTTGATTTCACTCAAGGGCTGTGTCACTTCTTCGGTTCTCATTCTTGTTAGTAATGGCAGTGAAATTAGCGATCTGTCTTTAATTGTTGCATTTTAATTTTGCATGGGGTGATTCTTATGGAATTATCTCTTATAACTTTCAATGCTGCTTGCGAATATCAGCCTTTGATTTTCACGAGATTTCTTTGCTTTCTGTACATTATATTTTTTTTGCCCTTTTTGCAGGAGTTTATACCGAGCATAATAACTGAGAACAATGGATTGTTCTGGATTAAAAGAACTGTTCTTGGACTTCATAAAGAACTCACAAACAAATTGGGGTAAATGGCAAGCTGGAATATTTTTCGTTGTGGGAATATGCATTTTTGCAGGAGAAGCAAGCATTCAGAAAGATAACCGACTTAACTTCAAATGTGAAACATCATCTACAATATATCGCCAACGTTGTTTAAATCTTTACGATTCAAATGAAAACATATTGAATGCAACCTTGAATTTGTATATTGGATATCTAATAACACCAGTGGTGCTTTGGGTGCTAGCTGCAAGTTGGATCACCAAAAGCAAGCGGAATATTTTGAAGTCTGATAGCCATTCCATGCACATCACTACCATTTATCTAATTCAGCTGGTCTTACGATGCATCCTCTTCATCGGAGGATCAGTCTTCTTCTTGTTTCATTACGAAATTTTGATTGTCAAATCGATTTATCCTTGCAAACTCAAAGACAATGGATCTTATTTGAATGTGTCAAGATATATCGATATTGGTTGCAGTGATGAAGGCTCAAATTTAAAGACAACTTTGAATTTCGTTTACTTGGTTATTTCCATTACCTTTGTGATTTTTGGGATGTGTGAAGTTATTCTTTTGCGAAAAGTTTTCCGTTCAAGAAGACAAGATCATCTTGATGAACGCAGTCCCCTGATAGACAATGAATCAAATGTCTCTCCCAAAAGAATGAATCATTCCACCAACAAAGCAAATTGTTTATGCCAAAAGTTCATTCGAGAATACTTGGGAAAACTTGACGGTAAGGTGGTATTCTTAATTAACTTCAGAGATTACTTTGTGTAATCCAGTCAAATTTCTGAAATGGGCCAAAAAAGTAACCGTCTAAACTAAATAATTGATACAAATTTTCCTTCCACAAAATCTTACCAAACTTGAACCAGGTAAACTTAATCTTGATAAACATCTCCTGTAGGAAAATAAAAACCCGGACTGCTTTTTTCTCAGGGTACTAAGAACTCAAAATTTGAAATCACAAATAGTTGTGTAACAAAGGCAGAAAAGTTACTGCATCAGCCCTGCAGCACCGTACAACATGCTCAACTCAGAAAAAATAATCCTCAAAAAAGATGATCATTGTTAGCAAGTTTCTTTTTAAAAGCACATTGGCCAGAAATTGCAGAAGAAAAACGACAATTTTTATCGAGTTTTATTTTCGTACAAGACATGTTACGGATTACTCAATCCATCTACAGTTAGTAATAATTTTAAAATAAGAACGTTAAATTTATTACAAAGCTAAGTCACACTTATAATTTGAAGAGGCTAAGTCACAATAATAATAATTGTTACACTTAAATTGTAATTAGGTTTTAGATCTTTTCCTTTTGCCTATTAGAATTATTAGTGTGACTTAGCTTTGTAATAAAGCTAACTTTTGTCTTTTGAAATTCTTATTAATTGAAGACGGATTGAGTAATCCGAAACATGTCTTGTTCCAAATAAAAATTATCGTTTTTCTTCTACGACTTCATTGTTATTATGATAGACCAGTGACGAGCAAATTGCCCTGATATCTGGTGGACAACTCATTATGGTAATATAATCTTTAATAACGAAAGGCTGGTCCATGTGTCTGAAAGCAACATCCGGCATGTCCACGTGACTGAGCTCTCAGTCCTTTCCGAAGCGAATATTGAAAAGAACAATCGATGTATTTTAACAAGGCTTGAAGCATGCATAGAACAGAACAAAGGACATTCAGACTATACTCTCTAGTTAGAAACATTCCTTAGTTTTTTTTGTACCTTGCTTGTTTGCTTGCTTTGTTACACCAACATTTGTGACTACACATTTCTGAGTTTGGATTACAGCAGATAGGGTTAGCATTTTTCTAAGAGAGATATTTATAAGGTTGAAGTTTACTTAATTTAAGTTTCATAGATTCTGCCACAGGAAAGATTTTATATTCATTATTTTGTTTGGGTGAGGGGGTTATTTTTTTGGTCCACCCGATCTATCCCCATTAAGACTGGGCTAGCGTATAGTGGAAGTGTTTTAAAACGCAAACATATTGGCAGCGATCATTTCTAAAGACGACTGACAAAAGCAAGAATAGACCACATTTATCAGTTTCAAGGACAGACAACAAAATCAAGAACAACAGCAAAAGTATTAGACACAAAAAACAGCTTCAAACTATGAAGAATACAATATTTCAATACAGGTTAAAGCACACTTGAGCATAACAACTCCAAAAGTTGGGCAATAGCACCAATAGGATTTTCTGGTTAAGGGATTTAATCTACAAGAGAAAATCGAAACACATATGAAGACCTCCTGCAGCCTGACCAACAGCCGAATAAGATAAACAGAAAACAGCTTAGGCCTTTACTAGCCTACACAAATAAATTATTTGTTTGTAGCGACAAAACTGTGCTCTAAATGCCATGTCCAACAGACATTGCTCAACTACTAAATACAAAGAACTTGACCTTAAGTTTCTTTGTTCATTAAGGTACTCAAACATTTTGCAAGCGTAAATGAGAACGTATCAAGAGTTTAAATCCATGTAAGAGCCTCGGAATATTCCTTACGTAGAAAACTGAATGCTGACAAACATTTGTGTTAAGATTATGCTCATACGAAGCAGACTAAAAGGAACGAGGCATTATTGCAGTGTAGTGAAGGATTTTGAAGAACCAGGTAATGTCCTTTATTTGCCACATTGGCCAATGGTTAGAGAAGAGAGAAAATACAAAATTTCGTGCTGTTTCCGATGCTTCAGACAGGTTTTACAAGTAGTCCAAAACAGCAATAAAAGAAGTGTGGAAAAGGGCAGATGAACAAAAATATTGGTTTAAAGTTAGATGATGGTACTTATGCTAAATCTTATTTTTTTGAATAATGGTAATAACATAATAACAAGGTTCTTGGCATCACTTGAAACATTGAATCATGCAATTTGTGTTTGAATTTGAAGATTTGTGAATGGAGCCCCAGAGTTGAAAGTAACTAAACGCAATATTTGAGAGTTGCTGCTTCTTTGTATGATCCTTTGGGGTTACTTTCTGCGGTTTTCATTCGACTGAAAGCTTTCCTTCAGCTGTTATGTGTAGATAAAGGAGAGTCGAAAGAATTAGTTCCTGGGAAGATCTTGTAAAAATAGCAAAATTTTGTACATTAATTGTAGAAATTGAATCCAGTTGACGCTCCTCGTTTTATTGGTAGCTCTGTATAGCAGAAAATTATTTCCGTTGAACTTCCGATGGTCTTGGAGACAGCTCTTAAACTGCATATATTTCTGCTAACTATATTCTGGTTGAAATTAAAAACATCCGTGTCCAATTGCTTTGCGCAAAATGTGGCTCCTCTGCAATGCAAACTGTATCAAGATTGTAGTTGCGTTGGGATTCCCTTACTCCAAAAAAGAGGAAAATCAATCCTATCAACACTCTAGTCCATCGGACACTTAGCTATGATTTACTCTAAAACTCGGCTTGATTCGGAACTGGACAAAATCAGGCTATTCTTATTGAAAACGGCTACCCAGAGGACATTATTTCGGATTGACAAAAAGAAAGTGTCCTATTTACTTTACAATGCCGTGGCTTGGCAATGGTTCCTTGCGATTCGAAGATTAAATAAAAAAGATCATTACTAAGTGCTGCCAACCCTAGGTTGATTTTTAGCTGCTGGTGCCAACCCTAGGTTGATTTTTAGCACTCGGAAAGTTCTGCCATCCATTCAAAAGGATTGTCTGTCTACCAAATAGAAAAGTTTGGTTATCTATGAATTTTTGTGGCGGTGTGATGCCAGGTATGTAGGCCGCATTCCCCAGAGACTAAGAGACAGGATAAAACAACATGTTTTTACCAAAATACGTAATACGTAACTACAACTTTTGGAAAAGGGAGCAACCACCCGCAACTCTAGGCAAAATCCCATCCTTAAACATGATTCTACCATGGCACAACATTTGCTAGATCATCCAGAGTGTCTGGAAAATTACAATGAGGAATCTTTTCGAATAATTGGCAGGGCTATCCTCGTTTCATCTTAGCGTTTTGGAATCGGTCCACATCAAAACCAAAAGTCCGGTTCTGTGTAGACAGAAAGAGTTCGTTTTCTCACTTGGACTCTTCAATTAATTTTCATTGTTCTTCCCCCCAAAGCTGATTGATGTTTGTTTGCCAATTCAGCTTATCTTTCTGATTGGCGCATTTCGAGCCGCATCGAGGTATAAATTCCAGCTTAGTTTATTGTTTCGGTCTGTTTCACACTCTGAGGAGTGTCAGACGAATTAACCTTTTAACTATGCCCGAAAATGTTTCCGCTGTTTATCGCAATTTTGAAGTTTTTTTACAACTCAAAAACTATTTACATTGACAACAGTTTACTGCGAAATAGACAGAAGAAATTCAGGTTGGTGAAATAACAGTCAAAGATCTTGAATTAGCTGATGAATTTTGGATTTTGAATCAACAAAAACAATTTATTAACAGTGATAAATTTAAACAGTCACCTAAATCTTTGGATCTGTTCTTTTGACGAACTGAAGCTACTTCGTCCGAATGGTCCTTTGAGAAATGCATATATTCCTTATCAACAAAAGTATTGTTTATTGTTCCCTGGTGAAAGTCATCTTCCTTAATTGATTATATGAGATATGCACGAAAATCTGCACCTTGTGGAGCACAAGCTACTTTAAATAGATTGAGAGGTAAACCTACGCGAAAATCATTGCCAGGTGAAAGGAAAATTGGACCCTTATTGCAAAGTTGATGTTGGAGATCTAGCTTTAATCAAAGAGATAAACATTCACCAAGACAGAAATCAATGGAAAAAGGGCAATAATGGTATGATACGAGTTGTCGAGTTACACACATGCCTTCAAGATGGAACAGAGATATTAATCAAAAGACCTGTTCAAAAGACAATACTCTGGAAATTGCAAAACATCAAGAAAATGATCAAAATACTTAGTCTTCTTATGTCGAAAACGATTGTTTTGAAACTCATGAACACGAAAGATCTAGTCTAAAACACCACACGAATCAGAACACGAGTGAACACAAGTTAACACGAATGAACACAACAAGTGTACACAAGTTATCAGAGTAAGAACACGAGTCATCAAGATTGAAACACAAGTAAACTAGAGTCAACACAGGAAACTTTAGTTAAAATGCGTGAAAGTCGTGCAGCTCCCTGGTAAATTCGCATTGTTCAACATTCCAGCAATGTTTCGCAACCGGATTCGTGTTAGTAGTACCGTTTTGTATTTCAGTAGTATATAGTTTTTGTATTGCAGCAGGACGGTTTTGCATTTCAGCAGTAGTGTTCTGCGTTTCAGTTGCTGATTCCGTTCCGTTCCATTCTTGTTCCGTATTTTGACAGATAATCCCATTTCGGTGTTGTTTAAGTTACCTTAAAAGTAACCTTTAACCCTATTCTTACTGAGGGGGGCTGAAAGGCCAGGCCACTATTGGATGTTCGCATAGCATCGAAAAATGACATGATTCATAACACCGATACTCGTTGAAAATTTATTAGCGCATATTTTGACATTGTTATTTTTTCTATTGTTTACTTACTGTCGCCATGGCAACGAAGTTTTGAAAGGACAGGTGTGTAACGATGCTCAGAAACTTGGCACAGAAGTGAATTTAAGTGCTCTTAAATGTCAAAAAACGTGAAAATGGTCTATGTTACCTCATATGAAGGAACATTTAAAGCTATATTAGTTGTTACGTAACAGTTACGTCATCAAAATGACGTCATTTTATATGACTTCATTTTTAAGAAAAAACATATAATTTTTGCGTCTTATTTGTGTTTTTGCGTGGTTATGCATGTTCTCTATATTTTTGAGAAGTTTGAGGTCAAAGCCACCCTAATGAATTACAGAAGAAACAAATGGGGACGTGGCATTGATATTATAAAAAAGGCCATTTTGCCAAGTGGTATACGGGCAAGGACATCTTTAGAATTACTTGCCCACTTGACTAATTTCATCATTCCTGTAGCTTCTTGATACAACTGGAACGCACTTTCATTTTCTACAGCTCCTATTAAGCATTCATCAACATACATGTCCTCTTTGATGGTTTCCGATGTTTCAGGAAAATATTCCTTGTTTACGTCGGCATGATGCTGCACAGTTGCTATTGCTTCAAAAGGACTCGAAACATCTCCAAATGTTAGACGTGTCATGCAGTACGTCTTTGGTTCTGTCTTGGTATTAAAATCAAGCCACAGAAGTCTACGAACATTCTGATCTTGCTTTGCAAGTTTTATTTGCAAGAACATCTTCCTGATATCAGCCATCAAGGCAACATGAATTCAAAACCTAATGATGATTGAAACTAAATTAGGTTGCAATACAGGTTCTGGTAGAAGACAATCATTGAGAGAAACTCCATTCTTATTCTTTATATATCTTATTCTTATTCTTTATCGAATACTACTCTGCACTTGGTTGTCGCTTTATCTGTGCGAAAAACTGGATGATTGACGCTTTGCGGACTCATAGGCAGGTAAGGCACAATAATACACTTTGGTTGGCAGTATTTGGGATCGTATTCGGCAAATTCACTATATTATAACCACACACAATGATACCTTTCTTCATGTAAACAATATGCCACCTAACCTTTGGTGGCCAATTCGCTAAATACGATCCATAAAATAATTGAAGAATTGCTAGACTAATGTCTTTTATTTAGAGTTCTTCGAGTGGACCTGAGACAGAGCTTCTGACAGGAACATTATTATTCAACTGATCGTCTGGTATACCTTCTGCTTTAAATGTTCCTCATCCGCACGATTTGATTCACATTGACTCTCTTGTTTTATCCTTCCTTAGCTTTGATATAATTGTCTTCATACGTACGAGCTGTAACAAATTCTAAGACTGAAACTTCTATTTTGCTGAGGATCTGAGTAAATTTTCTTCGTTGGTAACCTACTGATGGGATGACAAGACAAAATAATTAAACCAAAAAATTGTGCGGTAAAATTACTCACATTAAGTGCTGAACCTGACTATACTCTAACGACATGATGTCCTCCGTTCGATGAATGACACTCGGTGGCTGGAGACAGTCTTTCATTTTGCTGATACCCCGGCTGGATTCCTTCCTTCACTTTGACTTTGATGAATCTTTGAGCTGTACTTCTTAATCAACTGTTCTTTTGACTGATTCCTTTTCTTGAGAAGCACTTTGCACAATGCACGACTGCAAGTATTGTTCTTCACTCATCCAATGATGTCTTGAATGTGGTTATCATAACTGCACACCGGCCTTTAAGTTCGTCATCTACATCAACCCACATTTTGACAGCATGGCCTCTCTACCTTCCTTTGCTGACCTTCAAACAACGATTTCTTTATCGTGATCAACTCTAACCGCTTCCTTGGCAGACGTTGGCACTCTCTGATTTTCACAACAAGCTATTCCATCTGATTGAATGGTAAACCGATTTTCTGCCTTCTTCATTCTGGTGTGCTAGGAATGATTCCAAAGAAACTCTGCGCTGATTGATTTTCGGTTAACGAACTACACACGGATGAAATCCCATCGAGTCTATGGTACTCTCTGTGTTCAAGGATCTTCGGATCACGTGTTCTTCATCGTAACGAGCTTAAACTATTTCCCAGTATGTAATGCGTTTCCTGAACTTTAACAACATGTTTTTGTTCCGATGAACCCAAACCATTCTCGGCACTTACAGTCTTCACTGAGCTTATGACAATATGGTCATTTTCAGATGAACTTCAGCCATTTTTTGGCATATCCTGCATGCACTGATCTTCTGATAGCATGTTCTTCACTTGGGTGAGCATCAACCTATTTCATGTCACTCTACGCGTTCACGGTTTCTTTGACAATATGTTATTCATTACGACGAGCCCCAACTGTTTCTCTGGCACTTTCAGCCTTTACTGATCCTGTGAGAAAATTCTCTTAAATTCAATCAGACGAGTTTTATCGATTTCATGACATACCCTTCGTGCACTGATTTGCTGACATGTTCCTCGCTTGGAAGAGCTTCGACGGATTCACATTCATCGATTCCATGGTCCTCTTTGAGTTCATGAATCTTTTGACAACATGTTCTTCATTCTTGGGAACTCCAAACGTTTCACTAGCACTTTGAATATTCACTGATCTTCTAGCAATATGTTCTTCATTCAGATCGCTGCGGTCGTTTTCATGGCATACCCTGCTTGCACTGATCTGTTGACAACGTTTTCTTCACTCAGGTGAACTACAACCAATTCCGTGGCACTCTCACATTTACGGATCTTTGACATGTTCTTCAATTTGACGAACTAATATCCTGGCAAACCCTGCGTTTCCTTCTCTTTGATACCAAGTTGACCATTCTGCGGAACTGCAACTTATTCCCTGGCATTGACAGCTCTGACAATACAAGTTCTTTATTTGTATGAACTTCAACAGATTCCGTGGCATGCCTTGCTCTCAAGAATATACTGGCGACATGTACTTAATTCTAATGAGCTTTGACCGATTCCTTGGCACTCCCGACCATCACTTACCTCAAAGCACCAATTTGTCCTTTTGATTGAACGTCAACCAATTTTAAAGCGCTCGCTGATCGTCTGAGGACATGCACTTATTCCAATGATTTTCAGCCCATCCCGGACACTACCTGCATCCCTTGATCTGCTGTCAACAAATATGTTGTTAAGTTTAGAGGGAACTATCTTTTTTAATCACTGACTTATAGATAACATTTGTCTTTGTCCTTATAAACTTCCACAAGTACATATGACATTCTTTTCTCCAGTTGCCAGTCCTTTGACAGCAAGTTTATCTTACATTAATTTTTTATTTTCAATTACATTTTGTTTTGTTTTTCACTTATATTTTTTTGTTTTCACTTACATTTTGTTTGTTTTTCACTTACATTTTGTTTTGTTTTCACTTACATTTTGTTTTGTTTTCACTGACATTTTGTTTTTCAATTACGTTTTGTTCTTGTTTTTGTTTTTCACTTTCATTTCTTTTTCTTTTCACTACATTTTGTTTTGTTTTCACTGACATTTTGTTTTGTTTTCACTGACATTTTGCTTTGCTTTCAATTACATTTTGTTTTTGTTTTTGTTTTTCATTTTCATTTGTTTTTTTTTTCACTCACATTTTGTTTTGTTTTCAATTACATTTTGTTTTTTTTCCACTGACATTTTGATTTTGTTTTTGTTTTTCACTTTCATTTGTTTTTGTTTTCACTTACATTTTGTTTTGTTTTCATTTTAATTTTGTTTTTGTTTTTGTTTTTCACTTTCATTTGTTTTTGTTTTCACTGACATTTTGTTTTGTTTTCACTGACATTTTGTTTTTGTTTTTGTTTTTCACTTTCAATTGTTTTTGTTCTCACTGACATTTTGTTTTGTTTTCAATTACATTTGTTTTTGTTTTTGTGTTTCACTTACATTTGTTTTTGTTTTCACTTACATTTTGTTTTGAATTTACAATTACATTTTGCTTGTTTGCACATGAAGTTTGTTTATTCTTTGGATTCATTTCTTGTTCCAGTGACATTTGTTTCCACTTCCACTTGTTTATATTTTCTTTTCCTGGCTGAGTGAGGGGAGGGGTGATCCTGTAGAAAGAAATTGTTAAGGTGTGGAAAGAAATGTTAGCCCTGTGGGGAATAATTTCTGTTATTTTCAATTTGTAAATCATCAAGTTTCGAATAACATGGTTACATTAGTTAGTGTCACTTTCCGCTATCATTCTTGCCACTCATGGATTTTTGTAATGGTGAGGGAGGGTGGGGAGTAAAACCATGCACAAATATTTGGTTTCTAAGTTGATTCTTTGACAGTCATATTTTGAACGTCTTGACCTTCAAAAGTGAGGAATGCTGAGCACATGGAATGGAGAGGGGGACTAGACACGAGTCCTTAGCGTTAATCTTCATTTGCGCAGGCGCAAATTACCCATTAACGCTTTGCGGACTCATAGGCAGGTAAGACACAATAATACACTTTGGTTGGCAGTATTTGGGATCGTATTCGGCAAATTCACTATAATATAACCATATACAATGATACCTTTCTTCATTTAAACAATATGCCACCAAACCTTTGGAGGCCAACCCGCCAAAATACGCCCAAATAGCCAACTAAGCACAATTATTTCGCTAAGGATCATCATGATTACCAAAGGGGGTTCGTACTCTATTTGGTGAAGAGCAGGTGGAATAAGGTAAAACATGGGAACTGTGAAAGTTCAAGGGCGATGGGATCAAGTTTGAAATCCATCACCAAGTGATACGGGATTACAACCTCAGTGGTTAGCATTGTAGATGGTGTTAGGGGTTGCCCTATTCTTTGCTATCTAAGGTGCTTAGAGAAAGGAAAGGATTCAAAATACCAAATATGTTAGGCCTGACTATGATGACACACATCTCCTGATGTTTTTATGGGAACAGAGAGCTTTTGTTGGGTTGTGTGATAATCTGGTCACAGGCTGTTCTGAAGAGTAAATGGAATCTTTGTTGACCACTTAAAAGTGAGTGGAAATTGATAATACAACTGCTTGGATGCTACCTTCCCTTATTATACTTGAAATGAACTAGGCCTATGCTGATTGGGATCAACAATGTGATATATGGCTGGCAATTCACTCAGGTTATGAAAGGATAGCTGCCCGTCTTTACTTGTGCTCTGCCACGATTGGGTTTGCTTGGTACCTATTGTGCAGTTTGAAAACCGGAGAACTGCACAACCAACAGCTCTAAGCATTAACGTGTTTAGGTACAGACCAACATGACTTTCCAGTTTCTGACGAAGAGTGTCGATGAAACATAGCCAAATCGGCAGGATTTATGTATATATTATGTTGTCCACCACCTGTAATTAAACTCGTGTGTTGCTTTACTGCAGTTCGTTCAACAGTTCGAGAAGAGAATCCATACATGTTTAGGCCACCAAAGAGGGCACTTACCAAATTTTGAGTGGCTATTACTAAAATGGGGAACGTCGGGGAACGACGGGGAACAACGGGGAACGTCGGGGAACGACGGGGAACAACGGGGAACGTCAGGGAACGACGGGGAACGGCGGGGAACGACATGGAAATGGCAGGGAATGACGGGGAACGCCGGGGAACGACATGGGAACGGCGGGAATGACGGGAACGTCGGGGAACGATATGGGAACGGCGGGGAACGGCGGGGAACGACATGGGAACAGCGGGAACGCTGGGAACGGCGGGAACGGCATGGGAACGGCGGGAATGACGGGAACGCTGGGAACGGCGGGAACTGCATGGGAACGGCAGGGAATGACGAGGAATGACGGGGAACGGCGGGGAATGACGGAGAACGTCGGGGAACGACATGGGAACGGCGGGGAACGGCGGGGAACGACATGAGAATGGCGGGGAACGGTGAGGAACGACATGGAAACGGTGGGGAATGTCGGGGAACGGCATGGGAATGGCGGGGAATGATGAGGAACAGCGGGGAACGACATGGAAACAAATTGGGAACGGCGGGGAACGACATGGGAACGGCGGGAAATGATAAGGAATGGCGGGGAATGACGTGGAACGACACGGGAACGGCGGGGAGTGAAAGGGAACATCAGGTAATGACGGAGAACGGAAGTGCAGGAAGGACAGGAGGACCAACAGAAGTGGCACAGAACTAGTAACAACAAATAAAAAGAAACAGTGAAGCCTCCACCCTCTTCAGGAAAAAATGTTGATTTGTGTTTGCTACCTATAATACTCGGAAGGCTAGTTAAACGAAACATTGTATATCTTACTTATAAATTTTACTTCACAAAACTAACCCCTGCAAATGTAACCCTTCAGCAAAGGAATTAAGCTACAATTTTCAGTGGGCGTGTGTTTGTTTAATCTACATAATCGTGATTTTTGATTACCATTGAAATATGCCATTTTAGCATTTTCTTTCTCAAGGCGAACAAACAAGGAATTTTGCTTACGAAATTCTCACGAATTTGTGGCTTAGAAATCACTGCTAAATTTAAACATGATTTAAATAGAGTAAGAAACCCCCAATTTCACAGTTTGAATGCTTCATGGAAATGAATTAACAATTTGAATCTTCTCCATTTTACATGAAATTGCTTGTAGTGCTGTCATGATGTTATTAAATGATTCTTTGTTATGATGATGTGCAATTGATAAATCTAATTTTGTAGTTGAGGGCAGATTTTTGGGATGCGGAGAGACGTTCAGAAATAGTCTTTATAGTAAGCAGCAGCATGTTGTCTCCTTCTACAATAGGTTATCCTCACCTTTGCTCCAAGATAACCTAGATATAACCGGATCTTAGATATTTAAAAACGTTGTATCAACGTTGTGGACGTCTGGTGCCGGTTGCGACAGATACCTACACATTTTGAGAGTTTTAACTTGCAATACCTACAGGTCTTAGGTACAAACCTTGGTCACCTCAAATTATATTCCATTGAGTATTCTGCCAGTTTTCCTCTTTATAAAGGTGAATTTATTTAAAGATGGGAAGTAAGATGGAATTTTTTCTGCGGATGGTATGATTTAATTCGTGGTTTGTACCTATTTATTTCAAATTTTGTTCCATTTTAGGTTCGTCGAACAAGTTGAAAAGAAGATATTTAGAAAGGTGTCACAAGATGATAGTCTTAGAAGTCAGTGAAGATCGACTGCCTAGGAAAAAAGAACTGGATATGGACAACTGGTGCTTATCTTTTCGATTTGTGCAGGAAAGAGATGCAGATGACGCATTTAGCAAAATCACTGGGGAACGGGAGCACTATATGCGAAATATGCTAAAATTCTCGAAAGGAAGAAGCACAAATTTTGATGATCTTGTTCAACATAAGGTTTCCTTTCTGCGTGGAATAGCGGGCATCGGAAAAACAACTATGACGAGATTTCTTGCATGGAAATGGGCAAACGAAAAGATTTTTCAAGAGTTCACCCATTTAATCTTAATCGATGCAAAAGAATTGTCGACTGATGTCGATAAATTTTTGGACAGTGAGCTTAAAGATGTGAATGGTACATTTGACCCGAACGCCAGCGTAGTTATCATACTGGACGGTCTTGATGAGATTAAAAACCTGAATGAACAAATCACTGATACCCAATCATCCCTATTTAAACTACTTAACATGCGCACAACTGTTATTGATTCTTTCAAATTAATAGTAACAGGAAGACCCCATATTCAAAGCATATTGACAAGTCACTTTAAGAGGGCGATTAAAATTTTCGAGCTTTGCCCATTAGAAGACAAAGATATTGAGAAATACATTCAAAATTTTGAGAAAGAGGATGATAAGAAAGCAATAAATGCAACTTTGAAATCTTCACCCTCTATAGACAATGTAAAAAGGATTCCACAGTATCTGAACACATTGTGCTGTGTTGCTGTATTTTCAGGTGGATTATCTGTTAAATCGGTTACTGAGCTATACGTCTGGATGTTCAAAATCTTTTACATGGCACATGTTACGCGGAGAACTGATCTTAAAACTGACCAGATTTTTGGAGATAAAGATTTTAAGGCTTTTGTCAAAGATATTGGAAAAATCAGTTACGAATTGATTCAGGAGAATAAGTTAATTTTCGAGGAGCAGGACTTTAAGGCGATAGTCCAAAGAATGCAAAAGAGCGACAGGAAAGATTTCTTTAACACCTTCTTTAGCGAGACAAACTCAGCACATACAACAGAGTTCAAGTTTGTTCATTTTTCACTTCAAGAGTTCTTTGCGTCATTGCACGTGTTCTGTAGTAATGTCGAATGCAAGGAGTTACTTGAGAGGCAGGAGTATAATATGATAAAATATGTTTGTGGGCTGTATGGCAGTTTGCTTAGTGAATCAAAAAATCTAACGAAAGATTTTTCGACTGTTTGCTTGGATGGGAAAGATAAAGAATTTGATATCAAATTTATATTGAATGCTCTCCACCACCCGAATCTTTCCAAAGGCGAAAGATTGAGTGTAGCGCTTGAATTTGTAATCGAATTTACGAGCTGGAACGAGAGCTCGATTACTGACTTGTTAGAAACTATCATCTCAGTTGCTGATGATAAAACATTGGATTGCAGAACATGGCAGTCTCAGTATAACTTCGAAAGAATGCTTAAGTCTCTTGAAAACCAAAACAGTTTGTCTCCATTGAAAGAGGTCTTTCTTAATTTGCCTGCTGTGGAACATGTAGATATTGTTAAATGGTGCAAGTGCTTCAATTCTGTTTTCTTGAATTTGGACGGAGTTCCTTATGAAAACCAGCATAAAGTTTCAAAGTTGCTAAACTGCAAGGATGGTGATATACAATTTGGGAGACCTGTCCCTTTGATTGATATCGAAGTTGCCAAAAAGGTAAGGTTTTCTTTTTAAGATTCTTTTCTGTAACTTTGAAATATTTTTACGAAGTGATGAGAAAATTTGGCAAGTAACACTCTCCCTCTGCAAGGATGTCTTAGAGACCACGTCTATCAAGGGTTTAAGGTTTTCTTTTGCCAAGGGCTACCGCATAAGCTTTGCATGGTTATGGTCCAATGCTTATCGTGAACAAACTGGAGATGAGTCCATTGTCTGTCGTCATGTTATCGTAAATTTTTTAAATGATAAAATCTTTGCATGCGAACGAAAAATGTTTCAAAGGAAGAAATGCCGGTCAAGCTGCAAGAGTGGCATACCTTTACAGAGATGCACTTGTCAGTACTGGAAAGAATGAAGATTACAATGCCAAATGGGAATAATTTCCACCAAATAGCAAGTTAAATGTCGAGCAATCACCCTGTCCATTGTGTTTGAGTCAAGTCGCACATACCATCAATTCAGCGACCAACACCGAGAAAGTGTGCGGATTGTGCAATTTTGTGCAGGCCTTGATGAAAGACAGTGCTCCACGCAGATCTGCTGCAGCTCTGTAGGTCAGCAGCCTTGACTTGGCATTATATTTTGTGGAACTGGAAAGCGAATCCAAAAAGACGAAGGTTCTTCTTGGCATAAGGATGTAGACGTGTTTTGAGATGAATGCTTGGGTCGACACAGAATTAGCTCTAGACCGGCCACTTTCTTGAGACAACAAAATCACCCTCATCAGCTAAGAGCATGCAGTCTGAAGAGCCTCAGCCTATTGATCAATGTGTCGAGGATGAAAGGGATTGCATTCTTTTTGAATGTGCACCAAAAGATAAGCACGTTGACATGGAGGAATACCGTGAATTCGATAGTTACACTGGCAGAGAAATCAAAGCCATGTATGAGAACAGATGGTTTTCAGGCATAATTAAATATTTCAAAAAATTTCTGAAGAAACATCTTGTTGTTCATAATGATGATTCTGATGATTACGTTTCACCCATTAATATTGACGGTATAGAAGTTCAGTTTCTATAGCGTTCTTGCAGGCAGTTTAGTTTGATATCTTTGCTGTAACTGAGTTTGAAATATTTGTTTTGCAAAAATGCATTAAGATGGAATACGTCTAGTTATTGAATTATTTTCATGTAGAAATATAGTTACCCTATTGAACATTTTGTTTTTCCCGAGATGACACATTAGTTACATATTTCTCTGTTTTTGAATTTGTTTGTGTTGTTGTTTGTTGGATTTTTGTTTTCTAATTTTTTTTTAATCAAGCGCACGAATGACAGCAAATGGCAAGCTTCGGTGGATTATAGAATTGATAACAATGTCAGAACATTTCAGCTTGAAAATGGACGAACATTTAAGAAAAGCCAGTCTCAATCAAAATTTACTAGCTCTTATTCAAAAAGAGTGTCATCATTGTATCACACCTTTGACATCATTTTTGTGCTAATGAAAGGCCTAGTTTGTTACTCTATTTACCCGAACAAATACCTTCGTTTAATAAGTTGAATCTCACCACTGTGAACAATAATTAAGTGAAAATTCATTTTTTTACGGTTCTTGAGGTCGTTGAGATTTCTGTAACTATATTTCTAGTTTCTCAGTTTTGAAAGGCAGCGACAGAACAAAAAGGCATGGTCAAGTAACATGAACACTACAATGAATAGGCTTAAATATGTGTAAAAGTTGAATATTAAATATCACAGATCAATTATGAAAATATTCATACAATCTAATAAGTCCAATGTGTGTTCTTTATGGTTCTTCATTCAATGTCTCTGGAAATTTCAATTCAGTCTATTCTTCTGAGTTTCTTTCTCGACGAATCTCCGTTCTCTAGTTCGATCTGCATCTCCCCAGTATGCAAAGACAGTGATGTGTCCGGTGCACAGATTGGCTGGTTGGTGCACAGGCTGGTGCACACCGTTGTAAAAGTCTTTGGTGCACAAACTAAAAACAAAAAACCTGTTGTCTGATGCTGCTTTTTCGATGCAGTGAATGAACTTAAGTTGGTGAAGCTAGAATTGTTGTAGTTATTGATAATTAATATGAAAACAGCTAATCTATGGCAATCTACAATCTTGGCCAAAATTATAGAGACACTTTGAAGTTTTTAAAGCAGCTTCGCTTTGTCAAAGCCCCTCTCCCCCATATCAATGTTGGAGATGAAATCTAATTCCTAAGCGACAGGTCATACCATTGTCTTGAAACACAGGCAACATGATACAGGGGGGAAGGATGGTCCGTCCTATTTCTAATGATTTGTAACAAGTTTTGTGTTGCACGGAGAAAGTCTCTATGAATTTTGGCCAGGATTGTAGGCATGCTATTTTTATTATTTTTTGCAAGACCCATTAGTTGTTCGACACCTCCAGCTTCAAGCCCATTGTGTCAATGAATAGTGTACTAATTCAGTAGGTACTGCATTAGGTTGGCTGTTTTCCTTTATCAGGTGTCAGCTAATGATTTGTAAATCAAGGTGTTTGGCTAAATTCTGACGAAATGTGCATTCGCCAACTGACCTCTTCAAGTTATATTAATTAAGGGTCCTGAAATGGCCACTAGAGCGATTCTAGCTACCCAATTCTACAAAATTTTTCCATGGGAGCATGCCCCTAGAACCCCTTAGGTTTCAGAACCTAGAACCTAGAACCTCTAGGTTGTGTTGTGTTTTCTAAACCTTGTCTGAACCGATTTTACATTCTTTTTCATAAAGAAATCTACCAAACCTGCTGAAAAAGGCATGTGTTTCTTTTAAGTTTCAGTAAATATTCAGAATTTTCTTGGTGTGCATGCCCTCAGACCTCCCTAGATACTGTAGTGCGTCCTCGACGCTCCCAGAAGGCTTCGGAACTGACGAACGAAACCTGGTACACAGAACTTGGGTCAAATTCTCTGCCTGGTGCACAGAAATATTACTTTCCATGCTGTGGCATGTCCGTCCCAGTTCTTCAGTTCTCTATATTCAGCACTCCACTTATTGCGGCTCAAATTCTCTCTTCAAACAATGGATTCTTTTTCAACAATTTTATCAATTAATTTGTTATTCAAAGTCGAAGTCTGGGACACATTTCAAGCTTATCGATTTTTTAACTGTGCAAGACGCCGTCATAACTTCCTTCTACTTTTTATTTTAATTGTTGGGGAGATGATGGACCAGTAGGCTCGTCTTGACCTATGAGAACACAGAAGTCATTTTTTCGCATGTACAAAGAGGTAGTTTTTGCAGGAGCACCCCGTGACAAAACAAACAAACAGCAAAAATTCAATAATTCTTTTCGTTTGCCTTCTTCACTTCATGATTGTAGAGAAATTGTCAATTTTGTATAATTGGCGACAATCAATCTTAATTTTGCGAGTGAAAATTCTAATGCTTCAAAAATTAAATACGGTCTCCATTTTGTTGACAGAAACAATCTTTTTTCATTCCTTGCTTGCCTGAACATGCCGAGCTGCGGCAACTGTTCTCTGTCTGATTTAGGCCCATCTATCTCTATGTTGGGCAAATGCAAATTCTTCAGCTTCGTTACCATGGTTCAGTAATCAACTATGTCCAAACATGCAGCAGTCTGAAATTCTGTGCATTTCTGAAACAAACTAATTCCTTCGAAACTTCGACATATTTGACAAGCGGCTGATGTACATTCATCATCAATGACGTCATTAAAATGATTATCATCATCGTCTTTGTCGTCGTCTCTCGGACATTGCGACAGCGTTGCTGGCAAGGTTGCCATTGTCGCGAAAATTAGTCTAGCCAACGGTACCACTTTGAATATGCTCGCGGCAGACCCCTACTCGAAATTTAGCCAAGAACGCCGGTGCTCTTTTCTACCATTTCAAAAATGTAAGGCTAAATTGTATTTGTAGTTGCTTGCTATAATAAACATGATCCATTTCTTTCTAGATGAAAGAAAATGGTATAAATTTGGTAAGTATAATTAAGTTTGAATATTCTTCATTTCCGACATTCATTAAATTTATAAATCTTTTTCATTCATTTCATTTGTTTTCATGTTAAAATTATTTAGCCCCCGTTAGAAGCTTTGATATTAAAGTAAAAATTACAAATTACGATTTTTCCCTTTAAAATCATGGGAAAGAGGGAGCTTGATTCGCCCTGGGGCAAAATTCGCTTGACATTTTTGGCGCTTCGGATTTCCAAGCTCTTGCTCGAACACATACGTGTTCGAAGAATTTGTTGCAAGATTATTAATAGACTTAAATACATGCGTAGCTGATTCTGTGATCATAGCTGCATGATTCCGTAATTTTTGAAGTTTGATTGGTTTGGAGCCAGCAAAGCTCATCTCAGGGCCAAATTTCTTTGCTTATTTTAAAAGCTGAGTGAGCGGGAGAGATTGTTTTTATTTGTTCACCCCATACGAGTTACTTGTCAACAAGGTCTCAGATGCTTAATACGGTCAACTAAGGGGAGCCTAATTCTGAAATCGTCGGGCACAAATCCATGTGATTCAAAAGTTCTGTCTTGTTGGGGATACGAACGCTCCGAGTTATTGTTTGAAAACAAAGACGTCTTGGCCAATGAGGCGGCAGATGCGGTAGGTAATTGGTCATGCGCAGTAAGCCTACAGATTGGAATTGGTCTTCTTCAACCCGTGTTTCTGTTCTCGTCATGATTTGATTTAGGGAGGAAGATGTGTGAATATTTTTAGTATTTTATCAGCCTCTGTGTGACGTTATGTAGTCATTTGTGTGCATGGATTTGGTTTTCTCCTTGACACACTCACAATTGTGAGGATTCACGCTGCTTCAACTCAGCTGTCAAGAAATTGCCTACCTTATCGGCCCTTTTTACGCCGGCCCTAAATGGCGTTAATTTTAGCCTAGAGGCGTTATAAGGGCCGGCGTTAAAAGGGCCGGCGTTAAAAGGGCCAAAAATTTGGAATTTTCCTCAAAAAGCGGCGTTAATTTCCACGCACCTATTTTTGCTACCACGCACTATATTTTAGGAATTTTCATAAACAGCATGAAAACAAAGCCATCTTAGCAAAAATGGAAACTTTCATCAATAAGCAAGTTCAAAAGATGGCAGAGAAATGTGATTTTGAACAGCAGCGATTGAAACGAGGGGAATGTAGGGAAGAATATGAAGATGAAATAGTCGAAGATTCAATAGGAGTGAAGTTCGATGATGAAGAAAACGTAGACAGCAGTGAGACAATTGTATTTGACTAACATGAATTATATTCAAGGCAATAAAAAGTAATAAAAGACGCAAAGTGCGTAAAAATATATTGTTGTTTTTTCCTTGTTCTTCGAGTGGCGTAAAACACGGCCCTAAATGGCGTTAAAGCAAATTTTAAGAGCGGCGGAATTAGGGCCGGCGTAAAAACGGCCGGCGTTAAATTAGGGCCGGCGTAAAAAGGGCCGATAAGGTAACTATCTAGGTCTATCTTTATCTACGCTATCTAAACAATGAATACTGAAAATCAATATCAAACACACTGTTTGAAAAAACTTTGTAAAATAATGCAATTACTTTTCATTTGTCTGTCTCATTGCATTAAATTTCTGCAATTTTCCGATTATACGAAGAACTAGACTACAAACAAAAAATCTTGCTCTTTGGTTTTCTCAGATGTTCGATTGCTTTCTTTATGTTCGCCGCGACCGTTCTCAGCATGACGTCGTTTGATATTTTGATTCGAAACGTTCAATGCGCACGATCAATCACCATCTGACTGATTTTCTCAAGACAGGTCAGAACTCGTATCCCCAACAATGTCCTTGGCGTTTTTTGCATCGTGTCGAGACCAAATAATCATTTTCTTTTGCTTTCCCCTATTTTGACCCGTAGTTATCTCAGCAGCCATAGCACTTCTAAAGTTAAAGCTTCGCACAAGTAAACAACCTACCATTGTTGTTCTAAAATAGCATGAGAATGGTGTTAGTCACGTGACTTGTTGCTAGGCGACAAAGTATATGATGCTCAGTACTAAATTTCGGCTCCTTGAACAAATCTTTATTTAAAAGGTCAATTTAGGTCATGATAACAAGGATACTGAGCTGCTGGCAATCTCGAGCCTCATTACAGTAGCCACTAGTTTAGAAAACAACAACAACAAAGATGGCGGCCATGAGGTAAAACCCTGGCGAGGACTTACAAGCCACAGGGGACCCAGAGCACACAACATTACAACAACCAAACTAGAACAAAACAATATAACAGCCAATGTCAAAAATTGTTAATATTAAGAGTCAGCCAAGGAATCAGGTAAGTTCTTGGTGCGTGCAAAATGATTGAGTCTTTAAACTCCAGGGTGACACAGTGACACAGTGAGTTTTGACAGTGAATCTTCAGCAATGGAAGCACATATAGCTCTCGAAAGTGTGTCAGGCTGTATATTCTCCTTCCCGGGGCGATCAATGATGTCGAAGCTGTAACATGCAAGTTCAATCCTCCAACGCATGATTTAATCATTCTTTATCTTTCCTCTGTTGCGTTGATCAAAGATGTACGATACAGAATTTTTGGTCGGTCTTCAAAGTAAAATGGCGCCCTGTCAGAAAATGTCTCCAATGTCTTATGGCTTCAATGATAGCTTAGGCTTCCTTTTCTATGGCAGCATGCTTCAGGTCACTACCCTGTAATGAGCATGAAAAGAAAGCAACAGGCTGTCCATTCTGGCTAAGAGTGACAGCTAATGCTACTTCTGATGCATCCGTTTCAACTTCAAAGGGTACGTTTTCATCGATGGCAGTACTAAAAGACTCTTCAGCTGTTTTCTTGAAGTCTTCAAATAAAGCAACATTCTCAGATGACAGCGGGAAAAACTTGCAGCTTGTGAGTGGCTTTATTCGCTTGGAAAACTCTGGAATCCATTGATAATAATAGGAAAACAGCCCCAGACACCTGTTGAGAGATTTGGTATCATGTGGTGCGATCAGGACGAATGACTCCTTCCTCAATCACGTATTCAAGAATGGCAAGTTTGCGGGGTGAAAAGACACTCCTGGAATTGTTGTAACAAATATTCTCTCTCTAGGCAGCTGCAAGGAATTTTTCAAGGTTGGCATCAAATTGTTGTTGGTCTCTTTCACAGATAGTGATATTTTCAAGGTATGGGAACACTAGACTTATTACAAGAGTCGTAGTTATTACTATTGAGTCTATGCTGGACGCTCAAACTACGACTCATAACTTTTCAGCAGAAAAAGTGGTCAAAACCGTTGAGCCTCCTTTCCAAAAAAGCAAAATGGTGCGAAAGCGCGAACGCGATGGCGCGATTTCAATGGAAAGCTGCGAGGGCTGCGAGCTTGCAAGAAGCTGCCTAGAAATTCACATTTTTAGGAGGATAAATTGGTACAGGCCCATTGGTATACAAACCCATTCAAATAGGCCCCGTAGCGTGACGAATTCCGTTAAAAGCCTACTTAAAGGATCAGCGATGATACGCCTTTCCTTGAGCAAATGTGCTACATAGTTTTGCCCAGCCAAATTATCAATCATGTCCTGAATACGTGGAATGGGATGCCTATCTGCTTCTGTTTTTAAGTCTAGTTCACGCTAATCAATCTTCCTTGCGAGCCACAACGCATGCACTGCTGTAGAGCGATCGAGATGGTGTTACAAACTCTTTATTCACCAGATCCTCGATGTCAGCTCAGTAAAAGAACATGATGCGCATGAGTTCTTTTCATGTTTCTACAACTCAAAATGGTGGATTGTGATGAAAATCAAAATTCAAGCAGTACAATGTGGAAAGTGGGTCCTGTGGCAGTGACGTCATCAATGACGTCATCAGCTGAAGCTATAGCGCGATGGTTTTTTATGATTTCGATTGAAACCAATAGCCTCGTTTGAAACCGATAGCCTCGTTTAAGATCAGTAGCCTCGTTTAAGATCAGTAGCCTCTAATCTGACAGCCTCTCACGAATCCAGTGACATCACGCGCGGCCTCGTTAAAACCTCGCATACGCTGCGTACAATTACACGAGAAATAATCGTTTTTCATCCAATTACTCCACCAATAAACATTCAATTAATTAACTTCAACATTATATAAATTCAATTCAATTAAAATAAAATGTGTTTTTTTTTCAAAATGAATAATGTTCTTTTAACTTGTCCAATGGATTGTGCGATATTGGTTTCGGCACACCAAACCTTTCAATATTAAGTAATGGTATGTAAATGTATTTGCAAATGTTATGTTCGATATCACCACCTTTATACAACATAATCTTCACACCATTCCAGTCTAAAATATCTCTGATAGCTGCTAGTGACTCTCTGCAAGTAAATTAGGCAACTGTAGGATAATAATCTAAGTGATGTATCCTCTGTTTGCAATATTTATTTTAAATTTCCTTTTTTAAAAAAGAGGTGGTAACCTGTGGTTACCTGTCACAAATAGCAATATTTTAATAGTGTTACTGATAGTTTTTATTGGTTACCTGTTGGTTACCTCTTGGTTACCTGTTGGTTACCTGTGTGTTTCTTATGGACCATGATAAGAATTCTTATTGGTTACTTGGCGAATCTTAGGGTGCACAAGGAGTGGCCTTGGGGATCCAGACTCTTACTCTTTCCGCAATAAATAGCGAAAGTGTCCTTTCTGCTTAAGTTTAGCAACAACATTATGTATTTATTATCGATCTCAGGTTTGAAGTCAGTAAAGACACGCAAGTTATTTTTCATGCTTGCGTTTCGTCTGTTTGCTTTGAAGATTTCATCCTTATTTTAAACGGCGTTTCTGTCCTTTTGGAAGTTCAAAGCCCCTCCATTGGTCAACATTATAAGTGACAAGCCAGTAAATGTAAGATTTAAGACATTTTTAACGATTATCAATGTTACATATTACATGTTTCATTTCATAAGACAAAAAACTATCTAATGAGCATAGTCATTAGCTATCATATTAATTATAAACTAAAATTTATTTTTCTTCATCGCTTCTCATGCCTTTCAACCTATGTAAACAACACAAATTACTATCATATCATATCTGGTTTTTCCTTCTCTTTGCAAAATAGTAACTCTAAACCCTCTCCCTACTCAATGATGGTTTTAAATTGTTAAAGATTACACTTAATCGATCCTGGAATGTTTTTTTTTCCAAAATCAACATTGAATTCGGGGAGGGATTGATTTTGTCGGTAGAAAAACAGCTAAGTTGGAAATCGTCTCAACAGTTCTGTCTAAGATTGTAGTCAGATAGGCCAAAATTTTTCAGAAAGCATGTAGAAGCCCTTGTAGTGGTTCTTGAATGTTTATCAACTAAAATAATTTTATTTATTCTAAGCTTCATTTCCGGATGCAATATTCGTCTTATAAGATTCGTTTTTCTTTGTCTAAAAACATAGAAATACATAAATATTGACAGGTACAAAGCATTATCTTAGAAATCGTACATTGAATTATTGTAAATACATTGTGTAATGAAATTTCGAGGATAAAAATTATATGCTGCATCAGGAATAAAATGTCTGACTTTATTAAAAAGTTTCTTTTCTGGGCAGATCAAAAGTGCTAGGACAAATGAACTTTATATCTCTCTTTGTAGTGAGATACCTCTTTGTAGAGAGATACTTGCAGAGGAACCATTCCGGTTTAAAGTTGGTAGCAGGATTGCCAGCAGCAAAAAATCTCAACCAGATTGTCCAGTTGAGATTCCAGGTGCACCAAAGAGATGTGAGGGATCGTTTCACCAAGCTGGAGAAGCATTTTAAAAAGAGGATGGCGGAAGAGGAGAGAGCTATTGAGATCTCACCAGAAGAGACAGAGCTAGACAAATCATGCAGGATATAAAAGAGATGAGTGAGATTCTGAGAGGAGAGGAAATCGAAGAAAGCAGAGTGCAGAGAAAGAAAGGGAGACATCAGAGAGTGTGAGAAAAAGATCGATGGAGAGACTAGCACAGACCAAGGAGAGAGGGGGTGAAAGAAGTGTGATAAAGAGAAAGAGACTGAGTGGAGAGAAAGAGACAGTGGAGTTCTTGAAAGAGAAGAGTGAGAAGGATAATGAGTTGAGGAGAGAGGAGATAGAGTTGAGAAAAAGAGAGCTAAAGTTGAAGGAGGAAAGTTTGCAGAGAGATTATGAGTTGAAGAAGAGAGAGCGAGAGTTAAGAGAAAGAAAGCAGAAATCAAGAGAAGAAATGGATAGTCATATAATGCAAATCATTTTAAATCAGCTGCAGCAGCAACATCAGCAGTTACGGCAAACACAGCATATGATAGCAGAAATGCAGGAACAGAAAACAGGACTGTTATGAATTTATCGAATTTGATTATCGAGAAGAAAAACTAATTCATAAGCCTTATTTTTGCAAATTTGTGTCTTATTTTGATGCTGCATTATAGGTGCTTCAATTTTCTAGTAGCATTTGGTTGAGGTATACTTGTTGGTATAATTGGTAGCTTTGAAAAAGGCTGTTTTGTAGATTACAAGAAATGATGACTTCAGAAGAAGTACTCATTCAAGGCAAGTGACTGGACACCAAAGAAGCTTGCAGTGCTTGAACCATGTAGACATGTCAGAGCATTTCGAAGCAGTGCACAGACAATGTATGAGAGTCTTGAGATGATGTCACCAAAAATCCATTCCACAGAAACTCTGACCTGACTTATAGACTGGTTGCAGGCCTGCTGCTCTTCTGTCAAGGCTGCTCTTCATGCATAAGGGCACTGGAGATGTAGTCTCTGAGGATAGGCAGGATCACCATAGATGCACAATGCCCTACCATCAGTAGCAAAAGAGTGCTGCTCAAGTTGTTGTAGAAGACCTACCCTGGGTACCAGAGCCTCAAGACTGGAACCGCAGAACAAAATAAAAAAAATAATAAGTTGAGAAAATTACGAGGCTCTGGTTCCATCCAATTAAAGTCTCCTTCTGATTATGAAAATTAACCAATCAGAAGCGCAGGTTCCCGAAATGGAACGTGGTCGTTCATTGGCCGAGACCATCAAACATATGAATCAGCCGCCCAAGTGATTCAAGCGAAACACGGTTGATGCTTGAATTGATCGTTGGTGGAAGTTGCAATGCCAGTTTGTGGAGAAAAGAAAAATTGGAGGAAGCGTTAAAGGTTGCTGCTGGAAAAGTATTGCAGAAACATTTCCCACATGAGTTATGAACTCAGCAGTTCGAGATTTTAAGATCGATTCCTTGCCTATCAAAAGATACTCTTGCCACTCTCCCAACTGGACATGGAAAATCGCCGCCTTTCCAAATCGTGCCATTGACTAGTAGGCCGCCTTCAAAATATCAAGTCCAGCTACTAGATCTGAGATGAAAACCAATAGAAAAATACGAATTATACATTTTAAGAAACAGTTTTACATAGTTATGGTTATGATGCTAAATATGTTTAAATATAAAGCATTGATATTGAATAATATAACACTTGGATTTTATCGTTACCTGAAACGACCTGAACGAAGCCTTCTCTTATACTTCATATATGTACAGGAGTTTATTCTACATTTACTCGGTCCAGATTTTCTTTCATAATTTCTTTATTTCTGTTATTCCATGAAACTTTAACCTTGTTAAAATATATTATATGATAAGTTCTTCTAACGCTGGACCTTTTTGAAATCAGTAATTGGGTGGCCTAAGCTTTTTTTACAGCAAGTTCAACACAGCCGTTCTTCGTTTCAAAAATGAATTTTGAAATTTTAACTCCATGTTCAGTTGCAGCAGCTATTTCTTTCATTTTTCCACCCAAAAACCACTAGGTTTAACCAATTTTCATGCACAAAATCGAGCAATATGTGAATGCATATTTTACGTACAGAGCCCTTGATTTTCTGAAAATCCATACGTGCAGACATCAGAACAATAGAGTTGTCGTTCTAGTCGATGTGGTGATTAATGATTACATGGAATTGCGCCTTTCATAATCAGAACGAGACTCTGTTTGGATGGAACCAGAGCCTCGTATTTTGCTCAACTTATTATTTTTTTTATTTTGTTCTGCGGTTCCAATCTTGAGGCTCTGGTACCCAGGGTATAGAAGACCAGACATTGCTAGCATCCGACTATCATGTCTCCTTCCCACAACAGGACCATACAAGTTTGCAGACAGTCCATTATGGGCAATGACTGATTGAAATTTGATGGAGAAACAAGCTGGACTCTCTTGTGGCCATTGTACATCGGTCTTTGGTTCCTTCAGGTCTGCATATCGACCTAACAGTTCCATCTATGAAACCCCAGCAATTATCCAGAGCATTTCCTTTGTTGTGAATTGCATCTGCATAATGCTGAAGATTTTCTGGAGATAACCAAGGCTGTTCCAAACTTGTGAGCAGATGGGAGAATCTTTCATATATCTGGTCTGTTGCCAAGTTTTAAACCATGCAAAGATGTGACATAGGGCTACCTAACCCTTGTATAAGATCAACATATCTGCAACGATATGCAAAGCGTTTTAAGCAAATGCACAGAGCTTCAACAGAATCCACAACAGTGCCATTATAACAACTGGAAACTTCTGAAAGTTCCAGCACGTTCATCAGATCATAGATTTCTTGCTTTGAGAACCTAAATTCGACTAGGCACTCGACGTCGTCTTCTAACTCCTCCAAATAAAACATTTCATACTGCCAGTTACGTCTTCCGGCATTAACATTAAAGAAGCAGAAGTTTTTTATCATCCAAAATGCATTAATTATGCATGAAAAACGGAAATTCTTGGAAATTGTGCTCCATTTCGAAATGGCGCCTAAAGTGAATGATCGAATTTTGGCGCCACAGCTGCGGTCTGATTCTTAACTACTTCTCGGAGACAGCCTAAAGCATGACGCGACCGTCATAGAGCACAGATCTCCCTGCGTCCTCGTCGTGACTTGCGTCGTGAACCGTATAAACTCTCTAATGTTTGTTTCTCAACTGTTTCTTACAGAAGAGGAAATGTTATATATGAAGTTTTGGACAAGAGTTCAAGACCATGTGTTGTTCAAGAAAGAGTTAACATGTCGAGGCTATGAAGTTTTATGAGAAATGTCGAGGATAGAATTAGTGAGAACTATTGGGAGAAATGTTATTTTGCCATTATAAGTCACGTGCCCATTATCTTGGGCTGGTGTGTTCTTCGGTACATTTGAAATTGTCTCCAAAAGGAATCGTTTTAAATATATATGCTTCTTCTGAAAACGTATCCTAGAAGGTAGGGCCTGAGATATTTGCCAGCAAGACTGGTCCGAAAGTGGGCAGAGTGAAAATCCAAGAGACGGTATTCTTGTGTAACAGAAGCAGAATAACCCTTTGTGTGACATACAGTAAACACCCGCGTATAAGAACCTACCATTTTGAGAGTCAGCCTGAATAGGTTCTTGTATATTGGGTGTTTAGTTAAAAATGAGGCTGTTTAGGTTCTTAAATTAGTTCTTATTTCATTCAGGGCTTTCACCAATTTCATCACCCTGATCCAACCTAAGATCTATTATTTACTGCCTGCTATCCAGTTGTATCACAGCCTTTCTTCATAAGGAGGAAGCATCAGGGGAAATGACATTTTATAGTCTTAGACACGCATGCTGTGTGAATTATTCAGAAAAAAACTATTGAGTAACGAAATAAAGTTTCCCTTTTTGCTTCATTAGTTTGGTGGAGCGTTTGATTTGAATACTAGCACATTTCATTTGCCTACTCTTTATATTAAAGTCTCCTGAACGATTCACTAGCTTTGTTTTTAGTGAATAAGAAATTTAATTCAATGATGGAGACTTTTAATCTGTAGAAAAACCTTGAATACCAGCTAATCCCTTAATTTTCTTTGCAGTGTTGCTTTACATCATTGCACGAAGCGGCATACAAAGGAGACTTGGAGTATTTAAAAGAGTATTTTAAAAAAGCTGCTTCAAGTGATTTCTTGGACTGGATGGACGACGTAAGTGATTTTCTATTCAATTAATGCAGAAAAGAAATATATTGAAAAAGCCAAATTTTGTCTTTGGCAATGTAGCTTGGTTGTCTCCCATTTAACTCGGTATAAATTGCTCTAAAGACTTAGCACCAAGCGCGGGAATCTTGTGCAATGAACAAAGACAAAAAATTACACTTGTCAGCCTCCCCCGCAGAGGTCTATCATTGGATGTGGGTATCATGAGTGGGAAATGATCGCTTTTTAATGTTATTTTTCACCCCCCGACATCTGCATCAGCGAAGCCAACTCCAACTTCGTATCTTGAAAAATGTAATTCAAGCTATCCAAATATGGTTTACAAACAACAAAATCAGGAGGCCGTGATGTTACTTGCCTGTGCTCTATTTTTTTCGACTTGAGTGGCTAAAACCCTGTTGAACGCTGTCCAGGATTTCAAAAGCGGCACTCCATCTTCATTTTGAGAAAGTCCATTTGCATTGGACCAAAAAACATCTGTCTTAAAGGCATTGAGTCATTATAAATAGAATGGGTAGATGGCAAGATGTCTTGGCAAGATGTCTTGCTCAGCATAGTGTTTCTGTAGTAATGAACCCGTAGTTTACGTTAACCCTATCTCACCCGAGAGTTTCAGAACATTCTCAACCTGGGGGGACACATTGTGCCCCCCCCTAATTATCTGAGCTATTATGTGTGATAGAACATCCAAAACTAGTGTACATGCTGTTCACTACATAAAGAACAAGTCTAAAGAAAATTTGCGAAAACTATGTATGGAAGATATACATCATGTGATGACGTCATCGTTTTTGAAAAAACAAATCAGATCATTTGCTTAATGGTCGGAAATTGTAATTAGTAACGAAATGCGCAGAAGTGTGCGGTATTCTATTGATATTATGGAAGGTCGTATTTTGACAGACGTATGCAGCATGTTTTCATCATGATGTCATAATAATGTGACATGCAACGTCCCCTATTTGCCCACATTACTTCCAATACGGCAACCTAGTTAATGGCTCTGCAAAACTTTATTGCGACGGTTGCACAAGGAGGCAATTTCTGGAAGGGCAGAAAATGGCCCTCCTCGATGATGTAATATATCCAAAACAGCCAGGTTGGATTAGGGTTAACAATGAATATATAAGTATTACTAGAGATAAATGAATGTCCAATTAAATATTAGCCTTTTTGGAACATCTCCGGATGCTATAAATTAAAAGCCCTCTACCAAATTCCTGAAGCCTTGTCAAATGCAGCATCCCTTAGATCAGGCACCGCAATAGAGTAACAACCATTTCTTCGACTTTCAATTCAATAAGTCTTTCAAATTCTTTAGATGATCCGTGCGTGACTCAAGGTCTTATCAGGTGGTTAGTGCTTGGATAGTTTTAATTATCTATCGAATAAGGGTTTCGCAACTATAATCCAAGTTCGTCTGTCTTGACACTCTTTTGAACTTTTGCAAAGTTTCCTCTGAAGGCAACACCAAAACCCAATACCAACTCATATACAAGTTTAATTTTGGTGACAAAAGCCACTTTGATATCAGCAAATTTTTCAAGACAAAACGCGGCAGCTGAACTGGCTATTAGTAAAAAGGGTAACGGGGAATCGGGGAAAGGAATCCAGGGAATCATGGGAATCCGGGGAATTCTAAAAATAAAAAAATACTAAAAAGGGACACAAGGGGAATCCGGGGGATCTTCAAAACCGCTAAAGATATCAAAATGCAACAAACTTTAAATGAAAGAGGGTGGAAAACAGGAACCGCTAGCTAAATGGAACTTGGCACAAGAATAAAGGTAACCTAGGAAAGATAATTGAGGTTCAAAAAATAGAATGCGACGTCATACTGACGTCACGAAGTCGAACAGTGCAATAATTTTATTTTCTTCCAATTTCTTCTGCTAGCGATGAAATAAATATATATATAAATATCCATCACTCTCACAGCCATTAGCTACACTAAGAAAAGTAAAAAAATTTGAATTGTCAATTGAATTTGCAAAACGGCGTTTTTATGTCCGAAGGTCATAATGAGAGGGTAGTTATGGAACGCGTGTGTGTATGTAGCTATAGACGCGAAGTTAACTTTGAATTCGCCGTAATTGGTCATCATTAAAACCAACTATTTGTTAATTAGCAGCAACTACAGAATTCGATCAACCTAAACAACTAGATGATTCATTATGGCCGAGTAATTGGGAGAAGTTGTCGAAGTTCATCCAATCATAAAATTCCCTAGTTTCTCATTTGCATAATAAGATGTGTTAAGATATAACGGTGCAGGTCGGAGTCGTTTGTTGCGTTGATCACTGTCCTTCGGACATGGCGATAGCTTTGCTATGTAAACACATCTGAGAAAAAATGATAACATAAGGCTGGAGGGGTATATCATAATAAGAAGAGACAGGAGTGGGAGTGCTAGTGGAGATAGAAGAAAAATGCAAAATGTGTATGTTGAATTGGAGAATAGTGAAACAAAAGGCCAAGAAAACACATGGGTAGAAATCGGAACACGAACCAAATACAGAATAGAAGTAGCGCACACACCACAGGGAGAAAAGGCTAAACTACAAGAAATAAGACAAACTTACAAGAACACTGAAGAGGGATAAGAAGGGTCAAGAAAAACATATTAAAGTTCTAGTAATGGTTGGCTTTTATTCTAAGACGTGGTCAGGAGAAGTGTAGAGTTGATGAAAGAAGTGAAGAGGAACTACAAGTAAGAAAAGAGGTGGCAGACAAAGTGG